>BGPR01025962.1:0-20239 GCA_013235015.1 Araneus ventricosus | reverse complement strand
TGATTGGACAAGCGAATCTGACGTAACTATGCTTTGTTTGTTTACCTCTGGCCACGCTCTGACTGGTTCTTTCAACTAGCGATAGCGAAACGTTCTTAGTGTAATACGCTATGGCTATTCAGAATTCCAATCTTCCTCCTTCTTTTGTAAACGAAGTTGTTAAAATCGTCGAAGATGAAACCATCGTTCGAAGCAAACTTAAAAGTGTTTCCGATGTGTATTCATGGATAGAAGAATATGGAAGAACATCGGACACGAAATGGAATCTTCGATCTTCTAGACCATCTGGAACAAGGCTTGTGTGCTCGTAAGTAGCAATAATTATTTCAAATCATTATCTTTTAGATTATGTATGTTGTAATTTGTAATCCTATATCAGGCATTATTTCAATACTGATATTTATCATGGTTTAAGTTAACTATTAAAATATGAATTTTAATGTTTCAGACCTGAATGGAGCAATAATGAAGCAAATCTAACGACCTTAAATCAAGAAGAAGAAAGATTCCCCTTTTGGAAACACAAATTCAGGCAATATCTTGGAGAAAAAATTAGTATTTAGAGTTTTAAGAACTATAAACAAGATACGTGTGTCTCACTGTTGATGCGATGTGCAGAAGAGTGACGTCAGATTCGCTTGTCCAATCAGAGTCCTCCAAAGTTACAATGGTGCTCTACTCGAGTACAGAATGCCTATATGCGCCCCGGCTCATCCGCCCTATGGTCACTCTATCCTCTACCGCAAATCTATTAATGGAGTCGATACCTCTTACCCTCCGTACACGCCACTGGCGCCACCCTGGTTAAATAACATGAACATTAACGTTTTTCACGCCACCGTGACATCACATGGATTGTCTGCGTTCGCAATTTTCGTACGGAAAATTCATACTTTAAGAATTTTTTAGTTTATATTAAGAATTTTCAGGGCTCATGCCGTTTGCACTGAAAATGAAAGCGGGTTTTTGCTCTACCTTGAAGAAATCAAGGTCAAGGAATAAGAGAGCTCCGTGGGATTTCCCTTCCGATTTCAATAGCGAACATGAAAACTCTCCTTCACGCAGTTTGTTTAAATGACCGTAGCTGGACTAATACGCTATATAAGTTTTCTGTCAAAGGCTGTCATGTCTTAGCACGCAACGCAATCCTTGCACAAGCCCTACCAAGGTCAAGAACTTTCTTGTGGAAATGACAATGTATTCCTTTCCTTTGTTCGAGAGTTTGCAAAAGAATGCAGTATTTACAAGTTCACGCGAAGCATTTGTTAAAGATGTTCAGGTGTACGACGCATTTCGTTTTCATTAATTTGACAACCAAATTTAACCGCAAGATCAAGAAAAGGAAAAGTTAGAATTTCTTATTTAATTTTAAATATTAAATGATTCCGAATTTTTTTCAAACATAGTACAGTCGACGCTCGTTTTTACGAACTTGTAGGGAACACTCAAATAGTTCGTAAAATAGAAAAGCACCAAAAATGTTATATATACGTACATTATTTGTGTCTATTTTTATCAAACTGCCTCCTCTTCATACACGAAGAAGAATTTCAAGATTATTGACTACTATTATGAAATAAAGTTCATGTATTTTTTAAGTGCGCAAGAAATAAGTGCAAATTTATGCACAAAAAATTATTTTATTACCCAGAAAAATACGTTATCATGCTGTGAAAACATTACATATGAAAACATAGACTGTATTACTTAGATGAAAATGCGTAGATGGAAACATAGATAAAAAATTAGGAATGGAAATAATCACTTATCTTTTTTTGTTTTAAAATCACATTTTGGAAAATGCATGTTTCCATTTTATCTATGCTTGAAATCATTTCACAGTTATTGTTCCCTTCAAAAAAGTGCCTTAGTCCTGACAACCAACCACACGGACCACGGGATGCAACTTGAACTTGTTGCTATGCCCCCTCCCTCCGAAAGCGGGGGAGGGGGGGGTCAAACAACACATTCTTGGTTGAGAGTTGAGAGTTTAATTGCACCTGTTGAGAGTTTAATTGACGTTGGCACTGTGTTCCTATATTTTAAAAAAATTGCAGAAGTATGAAAACTGAGTTCGCAAAAAAGAGATTTTCATAATTTGTAGTTCGTAAATGCGAGCGAAAAATGACATTACGTCTATGGGAGTGTATTCGGGACCACTCGCTAGTTCGTAAAATCGCAAGTGTTCGTTAAAAAGAGATTCGTAAAAACGAACGTATACTGTATTCACAAATTCTGGTTTTTTAAAGTTTATCCATGAATTCTCATTCCAAATATATCAAATACAAGTGCAGATGAAAAACATTAAAACAACAATAAAATGTCAATCATTTAATTACTTACGAATCATTTGAGTTTGAAATATTCATTGCTTTTGGTACACCAAAATATTAATAATATTAACAAACAAAGAAACCTTCCTTTCGGTTATTATCTTTTCAGAATTTGGCTAAAGAGATCGCAATGTTTATTACTAGCTGTCTTTGGCGACCAGATTGCTTGTCGGGAATAATAGGACATGTTTCATATCAATCAATATCTTGTTCATGCTCTTCAAAGCTCCTTGGGCAAGGTATCTGAAACTTCATATTCTGATAGTCATGTAAGCCATCCAAGTCAGGTCTCCAGGTAAATTTTTTTTCTATTTCAGTGTTTTCTCTATGTATACTTTGTATCAGGAGTTCCCAACATTCTTTTACTCGCCTACCCCTTGATTATTCTTTTTACTTTCTCGTATACGAAGTATACAAAGAGAAAGTATTGTAATAGTCAAAAAAAATTCGAACTCGAGATTTTGACCAATCTCCACGTTTTAGACCTCCCTGAGTCCGAAAAACACAATTTTGGAATTATGTCTGTCTGTCTGTGAATGCGATAACTCGAAAACTATTAGAGCTACGGGGATGAAATTTGGTATGTGATCTTTAAACATAATTTGTAGGTTTCTGTCAAATTTTGGACAAAATCCGTCAAAGGGAAGTCTGTTTGTCTGTATGTCCGCGGTCATGTGAACACTATAACTCAAAAACTTGAATAGCTAGATGGATAAAATTTGGTACATAGTTTTATCGTCATGAATGTAGGTCCGTATAAAAGTTTGGGCCAAATCCGTCAAAGGGTTGACTGTCTGTCGGTCTGTATAATCGCATACTTGTATCTCATAAGACCTTTGTCTTAGATAAATAAAACTTGATATCGCAGATGCTAACATTAATTATAGATCTGTGCCCAATTTTCATTTCAATCGGTTGAAAAACAGGTGTTCTAATTGCATATTTAGTTCAAAATGCACATTACTACTGTGTGTTGGCGAGCGTTTCGCTTATTTTACTCAAGTGAGTATGGTTGGCGTTTGACCTTGGCGGAAATTGTAGCGAACCGCAAACACGCTCTTCGGAAATTAAGGCAATCCCCAAAACGAAACTTTGTTTTGACATTCTCCAGATGGACTCCTGTGATTAACCAGAGGTGTAGTGAAATGTGCGATATCTATAGTAAGATTTCGTACTCAAAAACGTTAAATAAAGTTGTTGTACCTCAGCGCGCGAAAAAATTGCGAACATATGCAATTTTTTTGCAAAATATTAAGTTTTTGGGAATTCATAAATTTTATATGTTTCATTGTAAATCACCATTCATAATTTTTTTTCAAAATAACCAGGGCTTTGGTAAATACCCCAAAAATATTTACCTACCAACTGGGTGTTTACCCACCCCACATTACTGGTCGTATGCGAGAAAGTTTCGGGGAGGTCACTCCCGCTGGTTGTTTTCGCGTATCCTCTAATATCATATCCAACTCCTTCCCCCCCCCCCATCCATCTATGCAAATAATTTTTTTATCAATAATGTTAAGATTAGCTTAAAAGTGAAATGTTCTCTAATTAAAAACATTTGCAGAATCTACTTTTGATTTAACAATGTATTCCATTTTTACAATATTATTAGCTCAAAGCCAAAGCAAATGAAACCAGTATTGTTATTATTTCGTTTCAACTTATAAGGAAAGCTAAAAATTACACTATTCAAGTGTACAGTTATTAAATCGCAAAGGATTCACTTGGAGAAACAAAATTCTCTAATTTTGTTAATCCCTTAAGTTTTCGTGTTTCAGCCATTAACAATTTTGATTTCGCGTACCCCCAAAATGGTGCTTCTCGTACCCCCAAATGGTCCTTCTCGTACCCCAAATGGTCCTTCTCGTACCCCAAATGGTCCTTCTTGTACCACAGGTTGGGGACCTCTGCTTTAGATAAAAAAAAGTAGTAAACTGAAGCTTAGAACACCTCACCAACTTCTGCTTGATACATTGGGCATAACTCATCATCTTGGAACAGAAAGGAGGCAGTCAATTCCCGTGAAACCACAGTCACGTGACGCATGCTATCCAACACGTCGTCGCTTAACAAGTAAAACTTCCTATCTCCATTTTTTGAAATTTCAAAGAGGAAGAAAATACTCAATTTTTCGCAAGCAGTAACAAATATTTCTGAATTTGTTTACATCTTGTACGAATATGCGGTCTTATGTTCATATCAGATGTTAAATAAATTCAGAAATATTCGGGTAGCGTGCGTATAACAAATCAACTCGATAAGCTGGCAATTATTTAACGTGAGAGGCAACAAATAGATTACGCAGTTATGCTTTCGCTTTCATTTCGACTTATTTTTGAAGTGTGAGAAAATTCTCTTCTTGTTTATATACACTTCAAATTGACGAGATTTTCTTTCGTTATAGGTTGCGAAAAATTCATATTTCGTCAACTTCTTTCTCCTGCCAAATGCGCAGATGATTCGAAAATTAAATCATTGCAGTGCACTGCACTTGTATCACATGAGTAAGAGGTGAAATTTCTGTTGAAGTCACCTTCGCGATGACCTTCTGTTGCTAAGTCTGAAAGAAATGAAATCTACCTTAAACAGATCTCTCGAATCATAACAAGTGTTATAATATGCAAGAACGGTTTTATGGAAGCGAATCTGTCGATAGTTTTCACGATTGTGTGGCACTTGCGTACAGTGGCAGATGCGCACAAGTCATCAACTGTCAATCAATGAGCTGTGACAGTCGGTTGTGTGACTGAGAAGAATAAGTCTTCTAGATGCATTATTGAAAGGCTACTGTTGACAGAAAAAAAATACTAAAAGAAGATTTGAATTATACAATAATACTCGTAGATTTCATTGATATGTTAACTTATTCAAGAAAAATTCTCTAAAATACCTCACACTCTAAAATAACAATAACTTTAATTTCTAGATTAAAAAATTTTCGATTTTTCTGTCCGCTTTGCCAAATCTTCTTGCCAATAGCTATAAATTCTAACAAACCTACACGAATCACTGATTGAATACTTCTTGTCGATGACCAACAGATGGCGTTAATGGCTTGTACGCAAATGCTACTGTACGCAAGTGTCGCAAAAACAGTTTTTAAGGATCGTTAGAGGACCAGACAACGGTCAGCCATTTTTATGAACGAATAGTTAAAAGATTTAAAAAGAAAAGAATTTGTAACTTGTCAATCAACCGAAATTGGAAGTCACGTGACTGAAACGAAGCAGAGAAACGAATTCAGCCAGATTTAAAGAGTGCGTTACGCATTTCCTTCAAGAAATGCTGCTAATCTTTGCTATTTATCCATTCATATATAGTGGTATAACAAAATAACTTTGGTATCGAGATTAATTTAAGAAAAGAAATTCATTTAGCTTATTGGATGGCATTATTTTTTGTTAATTAATAATTAATTACCAAGTCAAGACACTTCGTTATGGTTTGAGAAGAGAAAATGGAACATTCAGGTTTTTGTTCCATCGAAAAATTTGGCGGGAACTTACGCCAACCTTAAAAGATGCATTTAAAAATTGATAAATGTGGTGAGAATTATATTCCCGCGGCCGTATACAGGGTTGAAGGAACATCAACACTCCCGACAATGGACAAGTTTTGTTGATTTTATTGAACAACATTTGTAATGGAATTTTGATCATAAAAAAGTTTGCTGTTCTTCAACATCCAATCATCACCACACGTTCGTGAATCACGTGATCCACCGACTCTGAGCAGACCGCTGGTAGCCCGACAAGCAGGATGCTCTGCTGATTGGATAATGACTGCAACAATCAGGTATTCGATGTTCGAATAAGCATCCCAACAAGCAGAACCCGTATTTAGAATGCAATGACCTTGAAATTAATAAAATAATGCTGTACCACCACAATATGGCCTCACAGCGAATCAAAAAACAGTATTTCAAAAATAAATTTTGAGGTCAGGAAATGGGTAGTTCTCATTTCATCAGTTTTCACAAATCGTTTACAGGGCAATAATTTCCTTCCCTCGACTTTTGCGTGTGCTTCCATTTAAAAATGTCGTTTTCCAAGCGGGATCGGAAATGATAGAACATACGTTATGCAACCACATGTTGTCGACTGGCATCCATCAAAAACCTACAAAAGCATCCATTCGTAAATTATTGCCCAATGAAAGTTACTTTTGAAATTCAACAAATATATTTGTCTGTATCCTTTTCTTTCTATTTTTTTCTGGGTTACACAGTTTATTTAAAAGCCTTTTTTTTAAATGACGGTCGCAAAAACTTACACGCAAATGAATGTATTTGGCATTTTCATACTGCGGATAGCAACTATCATGTAAATAAACGCAATAATTAAAAGAATACGTACTTTCCTTGTATGTGAGTGGAACGACAAGACGAGAGATAAGGAGTGCAGCCCCCTGCGGAGCAGCGGAGACCTCCAGTCGACTAAAAAACTTTCAATAGGATGCACTAGGGATCTTCAGAAGTGAAAGTTCGTCATGACCGTCTGGTGGTGAAGCAGAGGCAAGAATGAAGGAAGAAGGAGGGGGGAGCCAGTATATATGGTGGAACTGGAGCTGGTGGATAAACCAATCGGAGTGGAGCAAAAGAGCAGTGGGCGAGTCGGGAAGGAGTTAGTTTTATGAGAGAGTGGGAAAAGTGCCGAGAAGGGGATTTTAGGGTGAAATTTTAAAAAAGTTGAAAAAGGAGATTAAATTTTTCGTGATCATTTATATGAGTGGAAACGCGTGTGTAAAAACTTTTATACGTGATGCTTCCTTGTGCAGCTTCGTTGTAAAGCAGAGAAAATTGAGTATGTATTTTGGAAAAGTACCTTTTCCCTTTTAGGGATCGGGTTTAAAGTGAAAATAATTGCTGATACCGATAAGTTCGTCTAAACATGAATATAATTCCATATGACAATTTTCGAGTGCTTTCAAACCTGGCTGGCAAATATTTACAAAATTCGGGCATCTCAACTCACTGACTTTGCCTTCTGAACAGCATCGGATCTCCATTACCTCCATTTGCATATGGTTAGGTATTGACTGTATGTCAATGGATAAAATCGAAATAAACGAGGAAAAATTTTCTTCCAAGGATTTAAAGTCGTCGAAACTTGCTTCAAATTCAGTTTTAAGGTTTAAAATCTTTTGTTGTTGCGAATGTTATGATTTTGTTATTAATAATTATATATAATTAGGCATTTTTAAAATTTAGCTACGAAATTTTTATTAAAAATTTTGTTACACACTAGCAGCGTTTGCTGCAGTTATGTTTGCTGGGCCGCAATGATATTTGTTGTGGGTGCGAGTTCGAACAGCATGTGTTGATCTGACACCATTGTGCTAGCTCATTTCAAGAACTGTATTCATATATATTCGAACAGAATGGCGCCCCATACCCCTCTGCCTGTAACCATATTGGCTACCAAACAATTGAGTGGGTACGGGAAATGTACACATAGACAGGCATTATTAAATCATCAAAAAGTCGAATTCGAAAATCGTGGAAATTCATAAAAATATCGAGGACGAATTTTTCGATAATTACATTACTTTCTCCGAGAATACTTCGAGTAAGAGAAAGTAATAACGCATCTGTTTACAAGAAAGGTTTCTTGTTTAACACAAAGAAGATGAGAAAAAAAATTTAAATCCGTCGCTTTCATCTATCATGCGCAAAGAATGGATTTGACTCTCAAAAGCACCGACTAAGTAAATCAAATTTCCATTTTCTGTTGAAGTCATGAATAAGATTTTAATAGCTTTTTAGGTGTCCTTGTATTACCACTATAATGCACATTCAAAATTGGAAAAAAATGAAATGAAATCGTATTACATTATTTGAGACAAGGAAATTGATTTGCACATGTAATAACTTACATATTTTACTTTAATAATGCATCTTTATCAGCATGAGAGAAAGAACAGCTGTATCTAAAACTCATTAAACTACAAATTTCCTTTTACTCTTCGTTGTTTTGACAGGTTTGCTGATATCGCGGCAACTTCAGACAAAAGCAATTTCCTACTTTCTCGCAAACGAAGTGTCACATAGAGAGAGTTCAGTAAAACTTCGATTAACCGTCACTCGATAAACCGTCAGATTCCGCTATAGAAAGTAAAAATTAACGTTGATTTATAGTATGGCAATACATTTCTGCCCATTACTGCTCGTATATTAAAGTTTATATTGACCATTTTTATAAAATTAAATACAATAATGATGTATTATTAACTTTTTAAGGATTTTATTTTCATTTTTAACCCAAGCTAGAAGTGAAATCACATAAATATAAAATTCAAAACCGCGAAGAAAAGTAAAAAAATAAAGAACAGAAGATTTAGTACACAAACATATCAAAAAAAAAAATGACGGGAGGCTGTCTTTTCAAACAGCCGTTGATGTTAAAGGCGTAGGACTACTTTACTCGCGTGACTCTTTCGTTTCTCGAAGTTTCTCGTAAGTTTTTAAGTTCAAGTAATTTTTTTGTAACTTCTGTTGTTACCCTTTATCTCTAAAATAAGACATTAATTATGTTTTTAACATATCTGGTTACCGAGATATAGAGGTTCGCGTCACCAATTCATGCGCATTTTTGCCCAACTTTGCGACTCAGTAGTCGCTTAACTACAATTCCGATTTTCAAATTCTTTTTTGTAACTTCTATTGCTACCCTTTATCTCTAAAATAAGACATTAGTTATGTTTTTAACATATGTAGTTACCGAGATATAGAGGATTTCCCATATCAAGTTTTCTGGCGTTTTGGCGTGTGAATCAATTTCCTTCCTGAGACCCCAATGGGAGGAACATAGTCCTACGTTAAAATACTTTAAATTCTGATTTTGTAATCACTTTTAGTTCACTGCGTTTGAAAAATGTTATTAAAACCTCAATTAATATTTCAAATTATGCACCAAAAAGAGAGAAAATAGGTACGCTATTAGTTTTATTAAAACAAGTTATTATATTCATAAACTTTCAGCCAGAATTTTCCGAAAAAAGAATGCATTTTACATTTACGTAAGAAAATTCCTTTTACTTCCTACCAACTCGTTCTTAAAAATAAATGGCACTCCAATAAAAATGACAGAAAGCTGTCTTTATCTCTTTCCTCAGCGGTTTATAAATAGCGGTTGAACTTATTGAATAAAGAATGGAAAATATCCATTTTCATCATACAATCCTTAACCTTCTTACGATTACATTTGTGGTCACCACAAGAAAAAAGAACTTCGTGTATTTTCAGATAAAAATAGAAAAAATATGTCTTTTTCGTGAAGGACAAACAATGGCTGACACTTCCATAAGACCTCACGATCTACTTACAGAACATATTTTTTTTAGTACGGGTTTGTTCTTATCACAGTATTAGGTCAGTTTGATAAAAATCGATTCGTGCAACTTTATGCCGACATCTGACAAGACGTAAATACTTGATCGGTCTTGAAGCGGATAAATTTAAATTCTATCCATTCGAATTTTTCCTCTTTCGAGCTGAACACAATGTCAGATGCAGGAAAAAGGCATCTTCATTTCAAGCTCACGGTTGACTTCAGATTTGGAGCAAATATCAATGTATTTTATGGAAGTCGACAGTCATAATGACTTGTCTTCCCCTTGAAAAGAAATGGTAATTTGGAGTAAAAAACAGACAATGCAAAAGCCGCTGATCATTTCTATTCTTTATAGACTTTTACGATGAAAAGGGCGGGAAAATGCCTTAGAATATGCGAGCTATTTTCTTTTATGGCGCGTTATCTCAACGGTGAAACTGATTTGCTTAAATTAGTCTAAATTTATACGCATAAACAGATATGAAATGCATTATTGTGCTGCGCAATAAATATAAAGGCTATGAAATATTCGAAAATCTGCTTTTGTAGTCTGATTCTTCGAAATTTGCTCTCATTAAATAGAAAATTTTGCAAAGGAGAAAATGCTTATTGAAAAATACAGAAAAGCTCGGGTGTTATTCTTGCGTTCGAACGTTATTTCATATATAAAGAATCGTTCTGGTTCCACTTTTAATTTTTATTTTATTCTATGGTAATTTGATTAGGTCTCAATATTTTTTATCCATTTCGAATGAAATCAGTTTTATCATACTTATTCTTATTCATAAAATTTTTTATTCCACGCAAGTAGAATCTTTAAAAAAAACTAGCGAACAAATGGTTTTATTTCTGAAAATAATAAACACCTATAATCTTATTTTTATATCACTTAGCACAGTGATTCCTTTTTCTGCTTATGAAGGAAGTTGAATAAATAAGTAAAAGTTGTAGCTTAGATGAAAGAAATAACCAGCATGATGTCGGATTCACCTTTTTTTAAATTTTTGATATCAAATCGTAATATTTTGAAAAGAAAACATTATGCAAATTATTTTCACTGATTTAAAAGCTTGAGTATTCAAGAAATGTGGAAGCTTAACATTTAATCCATTTTTGTTTAAATTGAATAGAAATAAAATAACTAACAATTCTTAATGCATGCATTAATTGTTGTAGTAGTGGTGAATAAAAAAAAGATTTGCAGTTAAAAATAACCCTTTCTCACAAAAAAGAACAACGCATTGCGCAAGATGTTTCTAAGTTTGATGTTTCATTGATTGATTGATTGATTGGAGAGGTTTTTTTTGGAATTTTTAGCTGCAAAGGCTATCATCCCCGTATTCACAAAAGGTTCAAATTAAAAAATGTCAAAAAACTTCAGGTTCTGGATCAAAATATGAAGGTTCTGTTTCTTTTCAAAGACTTTGCTTGTGAGTTCCTGAAATCTATAGGTTGCTGAAGAAACAAGTCCAAGTTTGTTCCAGAGATGACCACGAAAAATTGATGTTTCATTAAATGACCATATTCGAACCAACAACAAATGAGGCTGCTGCCAGATATTATTGATCTGTAAGGTATCCGACTGTGTTCGGAGACATTTTTTTGAAAAATAACTTATATGTATTTTTTAATGTTATTTTTCAACTGCATATGTTTCAAAACTATGAAAATATCGTAAAATTAGGCTTTCAAAATAATATTTTTTAAAAAAACCTGAGAAATTTGAAGAAAAATGACTAAAATATTTGCCTTACGCTAACAGCCACAGACAAAACCATATTCTAAATATACATAAGTCCTTGTAGGAGTACATTTTTATAACAGTTATCTGTGTTATGCTCTAAAATATTTCTTGTACTTCAAAATCGTTTTGAGATATAGCTGAACATAGTTACTAAACATGGTAATTTTTCATAAAAAATGCTTTTCGTTTATATTTAAGTACTTAAAAATAATACTTGATTTTAAAATCGACCTTAGTTTTTTAAATGAAAACATCAAGCATATTACAGAAAACAATTCCAGAAAATTTGATATCAATACTTGAATAACTTTTTGAGAAATCATTGTTACGGTCGACAGTTTTCCTCAAAAATATCGTTTCTCAGAAAACACATTTAAAGTTTTCATGCAACATTAAATAATGTTAACAGTTCCGTAATAAAACAGCTGTAACTCCATTTGTAATTCACGTAGAGTAAAAAGTGAGACAGTTTTAGAAAGCTGGTTAAACAGGCTGCAAAATTAAGTCATAATTTTTTTTTTTTTATAATTTCATCGAAAACGTCGATTTTAAACCAGTCGGATACCTTAAGCATGTTTAGTTTTTTTTTGTTATAGGAAAATGTCTGCCGAAAAACAAGCTTTTTGAAAGGCTATAAATACCGAAATTTTGTAATGCCTAGAGTTCTTTGTTTCGATGTATTTAGTGGCAGTTTATGTATCTGGAAATTTCTGCCACTGAACTCTTTGAAGAAGTCCGAATTAATTTGCCACTTAGCGTCCAAAATACGACAGGGAGAAGCGTTTTGTTCTCCGAATGTAACACAATCAGAACCAATTGTACTGAATGAATAGGGTCGTGTCCTTGGGACCTTTGCCAGCTAACTCAGGCCTTCCTCCCTTCGGATGCTATGTAAACATTTTGTACAAAAGATGACACGCTTTTGAATTGTAATTTCAGTTTATCATCACTAGAAAATCACCCTCGATTTGTTATTAGTACATTAACCCTAGTAGCACAAAGATCTTGTACAATATTGTACGATATTGAACAATATTCGCAATATTGTATAATATCATATAATATTATATGATATCGAACAATATTGTACAATAGCGGACAACATGTTGTGCTACCTGTCCTATTAGCACAAGATGCTGTACAATATTGCTACAATATCCTCACGATATTGTGCGGTATTCAGAATATCGAATAACATCGTGAGGATATCGTACAATATCTTGTGCTAATAGGGTGGGTACTTGTAAACTTGCAAACAGAAAATGGGAAGCCCTCTCCTCGATTCCCCTGTATTTTTCCACATAAGGATTTTGAGGTCACTAATCGTTGTGACCTCAAAAATGATCTGCTTTATACATCGATCATTTACTATATCTCCGTCATTTATTGTACTATACTATAATAGCATTCGTTTTATTTACTACTAGCCGCCTTCGGTGACCAGCTTGATCGCCGTAAATAAAATTTCAACTGAATCTCTGATGCATAATTTTATATTCATGGTTCCCTTAACAAAGTGGTTTTAAACTTCAAATTGCTATAGACATTTAACCCGCATTCATTTCGTAGCCTTGATCTTGCTCTGTTAGTTGTCTACATCAACGTAAAATACGCATTTGATTTCAACATTAAATTGGCGCGGCACATTTTACTTTCGCCAGCATCCTAATTGGCTTAAAACACGCTGATAAAAAGAATTGAAACATAGCAAAGTTAATCTTTCAGTTTACTGGATTATTTCATTATATTCTTACTATCTTGAAGACTTCCTTTACAGATTTCGCAGAAAAAATTCTCAAATAAAAGAAGAAAATAAAATCCAGTAAGATATTTTCTAAGCTTTCACCAATCTAAGAGAAACAGGCAATTAAATATTTGTTTAAACAATGAAAACGGTTTGAAATGCGTTACAACAATGAAAAGTATTGTTGTAAATTGTGCCAAAAATATTTTTTAAAATTTATTAGAATTAGAGAAAAAAATCGTACGACAACTTTATATCACTGAAAAGATAATTTTTTGCGCTTTCAGATGGTGTAAAAATGATTTTTGTGCTGCAATATTTTCGAAAGTTATTAAGGAAAAACAGCAAATTTTTTCTTAATTTTTGATTAATTAGAATTTTAGTTAAAATTGCACATTTGAGGTGCAGATTCCCACGCTCCAAAGTATGCTTGTGCCAAATGAACTTTCTGTTTTGAGAAGTAGCGCAGTTTATTTTATTTTATCTTTTAAAATCGAAGTATTAATTCCACTGAAATGGTCACGCATGTTACCTTCTAGATTTTAATATTCTTTTACCTGAAACGTGAAAGACAAAACGCGACAGTTGATATTTTAAACTTTTTTTGCTCTATATCAGCTGTTTTCATGTGAATCCAATAAGATGGTTTATGCTATATAGAATAAACTAAAATAAAGGAAACGTGTCAATTATTTATATTCATATTAGTTAGATAAAAAATAATAATAACTTTTGGAAATATTGTTTAGCAACGGATTCGGAAACCCTCCGAGCCTTTGCGCATGCGCCTGGCGGAGTTATTTTTATCAAAATAGGGGGTAAGTGAAGAATGGAAGGGTGAGGTTTGCATTTTACTGAGCGTGATCTAACAAAGAACTCCGGAAATGCGCTCATATCACTCACTGCCTGACACCCCTTTCCGGTGTAAAATCGTCCAAAAGTGGTAGTTTCGGAATTCGTTGCTGAACAGTAGATTAATAAAACGCATCTGAAAGAAATATTGTGAATGCATTTTAAAAAATGATGAGCAAAAGTACAGATGACGTCTTTTCAAACTTTAGCAATTTTCAGAGAACGGCTTGTTTGCGTTTTTCTAACATAAAGGAAGCGACTAAGGACAACTAAGTTCAATCTTTTGTTTATAAATGCTTTTTAAAATAGTTATTTATTTTCAATTAAAGCTTCGTTTTCAGAAAATAACCGGAATGCCCACCATTACTTCTGATGTATCACGAGAGGTTTCAATCCAGTAATTATATTTCAGTTGAAATCAAACATTCCAAAAGAAAAAAAAAGTATTTCTTGGAAGTGATTAGTAACACAGTCAAACCCCGTTATAACGAACTCTCAAAAGACCGACTTAGAAGTTCGTTTTAACCGAGGTTCGCTGTATCCGTATTTGCAAAAAAAATTGCCCTAATATGCTAAGATACTACTTCCATAATAAACTTTTTAATAACATAATATTTTCATTAGTTATTAGGGACAAATAAAATATTAAATAATTCGCTTGCTAAAATTAGCCATTGTCACTGCAAAGTTCACAGAATGATAAGCAATTAAAGTAAAATTGCAGAGAAAACACGTGATTGTTCCTAGGTCGTATGACCAGAAAGTCCCCCCCCTCCTTGGTTGACACCAGGCCAGGTGTCTACCGGGCTGAGGAGGGGAGATAGAAACTGTAAAGAGTCTTGCCTATTGTTCCTTTGTCTCTTATGGTGTTAGCAGCGACTCTAAAAAAGGTACAATAGGCGAGGAATGTGGTCTCTGGACCAGAGTATTTCATGCAAAAGGGGTAACTCTTGTGGAAGTTGGGTTGACTTCATCACAATTAGTAAACAATGTCCAATTGGGCAAGTGAAAAGTTTGAAGATTTAGAAATTTTCAGTTCGCTATAACCGAGTCTCTAGCGTTTGCTGTTCGTTGTAAACGTATGAAAATACATTATTAACATAAGGCTTCAGTTGGGACTATGTAAAAGGTTCGCTGTAACCGAGGGTTCGTTATATCCCGGGTTCGCTATATCGCGGTTCGACTATATTTGAATTATTTCATATGAGAAGTGTACACCGCAACCCTTCTACGTCATAAACTAAATCCAAAAACAGATAAAGGATTTATTTTAAGAATACTTCAATCAACACTTCAAAATTCCATTATCTGTCACTGATTCACTTGAAGTTACGCAATGGTATATTTTCTAGGAAACGTGACTGATCAAAGTCTGAAACGCAATCCAAAAATATTGATGCTTTGAAGATCGCGACCTTGCATCAGCGATGAAGGTCAAAAAATGAAAGTCAGAAGTTGTCCATCTAGATCACGTGCATGTTGACTTCCGATAAAAAAGAAGCATGTTAGCAAACATAAGTCGCGCGATGAACACACGTGCATGTTTTTTTATTAAAAATGATAAGCATCTAGAGGTTATGAAAAAGATGAAAATCCTTTCTTTGATACGATACAGCTTATTACATGTCGATGCAATATTTCTTGCACAATTATCCAATCGCCTGACCTCCACACGTGTTGAGGCCTCACTAAAAATACTCCGCGCAACACGAAATACGGCATTGATTACACAATTTAATCACCATAAAATATGCTTTTGCACATCACACAATCTATATCCGATAGAGACCATGTCAAAAACCCCTTAAGGACCTCATTTTTTTGCTATCTAATAATATAACCTCTGCTGTTATGGAAAGAGGCTGTTTTTCTCATTCATCTAAGAAGGCATAGAATACTTGACATGCTTATGGATTCTACGTCATTTTTGTGTCAAATTATAAAGCTAATTAATGATTAAATTTTAGTTTAAAAGCCTAAAAATGCGATAATTCGATGCACGTCAATATTACGGGCACGAGACTTAAGGGTCTATTCTGGTACCCCCGGTTGGATTGGGAGACCTCACGTTTTCCCCCCGGTATCAACGGGAAAAATGGCGGCCCCCCAACCCAACCGGGGGTAACAGAATAGACACCTCAAGGGGTTAATGAAGTTGTTGCCAACTAATCAGTGGCGAATCCAGGATTCGGTTCTGGGGGGACTGAGGTCATAAAAATTTTGTATCGTAGTGACGAATGTCAAACCTCATGGCTTATGTAAACCAAAACACTTTCATTTTACAGTCTTTCCTCTCCTGACAATAAGAATAATAATGAACACTACAATACTTTCGATAATTTAATAAAAAATACAATGAAATAGCCGGCCAAAAATTGTTTTCGACCGCGCCATCGCTACAAGTGCAAGTGGAATGACTAGAAAAGTAGGAAAATTTTCGAGCCTGTCAAGTCAGAAAGCAATGTTGTCACGATTTTATTACTATTCTTTTTAAATGAAAACTAAGATCAAACAGTTGTAGTGATTTTAAATTAAATCAAGAATTTTGGTTCAGCTCTGGGGGGCTGCAGCCCGATAACCCTTCCCCTGGATTCGCCACTGCAACTAATAGAGATAAAGTTGTCAACCCTCAAACCGATTTCGCCAAGTTTGGTTATATTACTGAATTTCATAAGGTACAATCGGCAATGAGAATATTTGCATGCGTAAAAAATGTTACTCAGCCTTCTAACATAATAAAAAGTTGCGGTATAATATAAATTCTATTCTCGCATGCTACCAAAGAAACAAAGCATAACAAAATGATATTACAGAAGACATTTTGAAGAAATTCATTCAAAATTCTCATACTAAGCGATAAATAACAAATTATTGTTTCGATATAATTCTCAGTTAAGGTAATGAAAACCCGTTCCTCGAAGTTGTAGGGGCGAAGGCGGAATTCGAATCTCATGGAAAAAACTAAACTGCTCTTGCTCATATTTTAAGACTTTAAGAAAAGAAATGCGAACTCAAAGAAATTGAAGCAATCAGCAATTCATAAAGAACTGAATGTAAAAGAAAGGCAATTTTTGTGCGTTCCACTATAAAACACGAATAGATTAAATCATCAATATAGTGATAGCAGGGAAAAGACTGTTCTTAAGTGTCCATGCATTTTGCAGCATTGGAAGAAAGACGACATTAACGGAGCAACAATTCTGCCAAAAAGTGTCTCGACCGGCACATAATTTCTTTCTCGAACCGCACTGACCCCACCAGTTCCAAAAAGAAACATAACCTCCGTAGTTTAACATATAAGAACCTTCTTGAACAAATGGCTTACAAACTAATTAAAGCTTTACTTGACAAAGCTTGGTTGGAAAGTTGCTCGGTTAAACCATGATTGCTTTTGAATTGAATGATTGCATCTGCAACTCACTTGCAGCTTTGAAGATTATTTTAGATTTGTTCAAGATTCGTTTATTAGTTTTTTATTGTAAAATTTTTCTACAAAAAAACCTATAAAGATTTTTAAACTAGAATTTTAAAAGGTGTTCTCAGAATCATAAAAGAAGAAGCAAATAGTTTTTATCCTTTTCCCATATTCCCTAGTTCTACTGCTGTTGCCACATGCTGAAATTCTAATACATTTTTTTAAGAATCAACACTAAAGTACTTTTTCATGGAATTTTGAGGCAATTAATAGCCCAGATCCTCCGGTAACGCTCTGACGTCACCATCAATAAAACTCGCGCCATAGCACTACGAGACTTTAAACAACATTATTTCATTGTTAGAGAACCTAAATTTCAATTATTTTAAATTTAAAAGAGTAATTGTCGTTCTAATTTCAAATTTAATAGCTCTAAAATAGTGAAATAAAATTTTCTATCTATTGGTAGAATTTATCTCATTCATGATCTGGTTCAAATGTTAAAATTATACAATCCTATATTAAATGTCATTTTTTATAGAGAAGTAGTATACAGTCAGTGGTATATCATTGCGCATTATGACCACCTTGAGAGGATTATACTTCCAATTTTATCTCACAGATAATGCTTAATCATAGAGTTTAAAGAAGAGGTTTGTCACAGTTTCTTCAAACTGTGTATTTTTAAGTAAAGATACCTTTTCCATTGCGCACACAAAAACACAGTTCAAACTCCTGCTTTGAGAACCTAGATAATATAATAGATGAGCAGATCAAGGCTATGGCAGATTTTCTTCTAAATTTTCTCAGAATCAAACTGCATGAGCACAAATTGAATCATCTAAATGCTTTTTATTCTTTATAAAGCTTTTCTTGTCAGGTTAGCGGTTGAAAGTCTTTTGCCTTACATAAGTATGTTAAAGATAGAAAGTATTATATATATATATACTATACATATATATATAATCTCATCATAATTTTTATTTCAGATTCTATATTATATATTGTATCTCGTGCATGTCCTTCCGTTTCAGCCTTCCGCTGAGAGGGCCTATTCGAAGTATCTCGATTTCATATGTATGTACTAAAAGAGAATATTTTTGTCTTTCACGCACACCTCACATGAAATCAGCGACTTATTGATCGCCATACGTCCTAACATACATATGCGCAATATCAAAATAGCTATTTCCTTCACTTCGTCGTGTCTCAGTTGGATCCCTGCCGGAAAAAGCAGGGATCTTCTGATTTCTTTTGCGAACTTAGGAAGATGTCCATACATTTCAAGTCTCTGATGATAAAAGGAATGTATTAAACAACCGTTGTCATTTTTTGTTTTTTTTATTAACTACTGTAGATACATTTATATATGATTAGGTAGGCTTTGGTTATTTTTCTCGTTCCTTATCCTTGAGAATATTTTGGGAATTTACTCCCATACTATTTTGTTTTTCAACAATTCCTTTCAAGGGGTTGCTTACAATTCGGATTATGCGACATATACAATTCTCAATTGATAACATTTGAGTTATTTGATTCCAGTTTCTGCAGGTTTCTTTTCGATACAATAATAAATCAACTATTAATCATTGGTTATAATCTATATTTTTGTATTTAGTTTAGTATGAGTCTTATTAATAAAGGTAACATTTTATTTTTAATTTAATAAGTTTAATAAATGTTTTATATGAAATAGTACTTGGTGCAAGTCTTGTGTTAGGAAAATATTTTAACTATATATATATATATAGTTTTGGACAAATATACTATGGTGAGAATTATTTTTTTGTATACAGTGTTTGCATTTTTGCCATGGTTGAGAATTCTAAGATAAAATAACTACATAATATGGGTTGATCAAGAAAATACTGTATCGGAGTTTAGAATTTTGCTAGAAAATCCTTTATTATCCATCATTAAATATCACCCATTAATTCAAGTTTAAAAACAAAAGATTTAAAATTAGATCACAGAGGGATTTGATTTATAGTTATGGTTTCTTGATTCAAACAGTTTCATTAAGTTCTGTTTCGGAAATAAGTGCAGATTTCTTCAAACTGAAAAAAATATTTAAAGATTTAGAAGTTAGATCTAGTCGATATCTTTATATTTAAAAATTATGTAGATTCTTATTCCGATTTTAAAACGCGGAAACAATGTATGATTCTTTTTTTAAGAGTAGATTTTGGGATCTTTTAAGGTTTCAGAGAATTGTTTGAACCATTTCTCCACTGTTATGATTTCTTATTAGGTTTAATGTTTTCTTCTATAAGCACAGTTATAGTCTCAATGAAAAAGCTAATTACTCCTCTGTTCTCCCGTAAAAAAAGGTTTGCGGACATTGAGTGTCAAGGGTGAAATATATTCAAGTGAGCTGGTTTCGATCAGGTGCTGACGAACACTTTAGCATACAGCTCATGCTAATCTATGATAGAGAATGCTTCCTTGGAAGTTGATTAGAAGCCGCTTAGAATACTTTAGCATAGTCTAATTTCTTACACTATCAAAATGGATACTCAATTCCAGTCTAGAAATTTATATTCTAAGAAAATATATTGAGGCCGTAAAAAATAACATGACAATGAATATTTATACATACATTCGAAAAGTACAGAAATACACTAATACAATCGTTTTATATTCGGCGATTGGGTAACAGAAGTTACGTAGATGACGGATAATCAAGTTTTGCACTGATAGCTATAAAACAGTGGCGCACTGGAGTGAAGTTAGACATGAGTGACGGAAACTCAGTTTTACTGTAAGTATAAGTGAGCGGCGAGTGGGTGAAAGAGTTAGAAGTGAGCCGATAATCAA
>BGPR01025961.1:0-21903 GCA_013235015.1 Araneus ventricosus | reverse complement strand
GTACAATTTGGATACATTGTTACTAGTTACAGTGGAACGATGACAAATCCATAAACTTTTCTCACTAAAATATTTTATAGAAGATGTACACTGATTCTAAACAGAATGTTATCTACCGCCAATGTACAAATCGGATAACATTCTGCTTAGAATTTGATAAAATTACAGAGACTCTCTTTGCTGGTATCTTATCTGTATGGCATTAATACATCGAATCTTTTTTAATTATTATTCATATCACCTTTTATTCTACCTCTTGATTGTATAAGGTATGTTATTGAAAATTGATTTTTCCCCTTCGCGGTAAATAGTTCTATTTTTACAAACATAAATAATTATTTAATCAATATTTAAACATTTGTCATCATAAATCAGTTCTGTTTTTCATCATTGGAAAAAATTTATATAGTGGAGGGTACAATTGTGAAAACTTGTTTTTGTTATGCACTTTCAGTTTTTCTGCCAGTAAAAAGTTATTTTTTTTCTAGTAAATGCGAACGTATTTGGTGAGTTTGAATGAAAACTCCGTAGCCAATGCAGAAAAAAAGGAAAATGCAATGATAATAAATACTTTTAACCGATTTTTAACGTATTTTGGTCAGTTAGAATAAAAATTCCAAGATCAATGCAGAAAAAAAAAAGGAGAATTAAAATATTTTTAATGCAATGATAGTAAATATTTTTAACCGATTCTTAACTTATTTTGGTCAGCTAGAATGAAACTTCCAAGGTCATTGCAAAAAAAAGTAGAATTAAAATATTTTTAATGCAATAGAAATTCCAAGATCAATGCAGAAAAAAAAGGAAAATTAAAATATTTTAATGCAATGACAGTAAATACTTTTAACCGATTTTTAACGTATTTTGTTGAGTTAGAATAAAAATTCCAAGATCAATGCAGAAAAAAAGTAGAATTAAAATATTTTAATGTGAATGATAGTAAATATTTTTAACCGATTCTAAACGTATTTGGTCAATTGGAATGAAAATTTCAAGACCAAAGCAGAAAAAAAAAAGAGAAATAAAATATTTTTAATGCAATGATAGTAAAAATTTTTTACTGATAAAATAATATTTAGAATTTTAATCAGTATTTATAACAGATCAGCACATAATCGTATTAGTTATGCATCAACATCATAGAAAATGTATATTTGCAATAGAAATTTTTTTATATATATGCTTGATTGCATAAATTTCTCAGAACAGATTGCTAGAATAAAATTGGGAAGATTATTTACAGAATATATTTGCATAAATTTAAAAAAAATGTTAATATGGTAAACGTAAGAAATGGTGCAGTTCTTTCAACAACAACTACAAAAAAAAAGGCTGGAAACGACTGCATCAATTAATTAAAGAACTTTCTAGTCGAATTACAGACTCTTCATAAGTCGCTAAGGAGAAAAACTTTATAAAATGAATAAATCACGCTGTGTTAAAAAAATAGTAATAAATGCCTTATAAAATATTCTTTAACAAATTTGTCATCGTTATAAATTAACAATACATACTTGTTTATATTGAAAATATTTTAATTTTGCTTTTCATATGGGATTCCGCATTGAATTTTATTTTCAATTATGTATATATATTTTAATTTGCTTTAAAACAATATTTCATAAATGATAAAACCTAAGATTAAAAAAAGGTAATTCATTGGGCTACTATGACAAAAAAAATATTTTAACTTTCTCGCATATGAAATATAAAAGGAGAAAGTATTGCAATTGTCTAAAAAATCGATCACAAGAATTTTATCCATTTCCAGATTTTAGAAAAGAAATTGGGAATTATGTTTACCAGTCTGTATGTGAACACGATAACTCAAAAATGCAATGTCCTAGATCAGTGGTTCCCAAACTTTTTTCCCTCGCGTACCCCTTGCTTAGTCTTTTCATTTTCGTGTACCCCTACTGTCATATACCACCCTCCAACCATCCGTCCATACAAGACAATTGTTAAGGACCTAGGTAAGTTTGCAGGTAAGTATTAGATTTGCAGGATTTATATTTGATTTTACATTTAATTCCATTTTTACGATAGTTTTAGTTCAACGTCAAATCAGTATTGTAATAATTTCTCATTAATATATAAGAATAGCTAAAAATTACACTTCCTTTCGTCTTTTTTACTTATTGTGAGGGTATGTTTAAATGAATCAAGTATAGTTTTAAAAGAAGGTTCAAATGCTAAAATAGTTTGGGCAAATAAAAAATCGGATCACAAGGTGTAAAAATTTCTCCAAAAATGGTCCTTAGATAAATCTAATTTGGACTTGAAAGTAAAATAGTTAAATAATTATGTTATTTAATGTTGGAAAGCGTAAGAATACAACAATATGTATCCAAATTTGGCTGGTCATTTCCACCAAAAGTTATTAACTCTTAGAGGCACGGCTATTTACCCATACCAATAGGCAAGGGCGCCGCACTCAGTCAGCCACCTTGCTTTTCATTGATTAAGCTGCTTTTCACACAGTGAATACCATAACGTAGGTTCCGAAAGGTTTAATTTTGGCATCATTTTGCTCATCAAGAGATAAAGAATGCCGGCGAATGCTATCATTTCAAGCCTCGTCGTTTCACTCGTTTTGGTTATTGCCGGCTTATTTCTCCTTACGTATAAATTCATATAATTCACGAATAAATCAATCATATATATAATTATATATTGTTGCAAAAGTCTTACTGTGGGTGTAGGGTGTAAACAGTCCAACACGCAGGATAATGGAGAATGAAGGTTTATTTACAAATATGCAGGAAAACATGTAGCACAGGTACAGGAAACAATAGTTCTTGCACAGATTACCAATGCAAATAGACAACAATTCACAAGTAATAACAGTTCAGCACTTTGTTATCTAACAACACAAACAGTCAGCAAAACACTAATGACGACAATAACTGCACTTTCAATAGCGCTCAGCTCACTAGATTCCTAGCTCGCACTGCGGACAAAGCTCTCAAATCGTTTCCAATGGATCAACACACTACTGCTCGCCGTCTAACAGCTTACTAGCTCGCACAGCGGATAGAACTCCAAAGACGTTCGCGCTCCAAGGCGATTCCAGTCGACCAATATACACTCCGTCGTCCAAGCGCTCTCCTTATATAGTTTTCCCGGCAGGCCGTGACGTCATATGGAATCATCTAGTACATTCAAGCGTATCTCCTCTGCTAATAGAGATATCAAGAAGATTCCAGCACCTTTGAGATCCCATATTTCGTCGCCAAGGTCAGGGAACCAGACGTGGCTGCGCTAGTCATCCCATACTTATCCCTGTAAAACTCTCTTCCAACCATAAGACTCACATCGCTGGGAAGCGACTTTCCATGTTTGTAACAATATGCTGGCAATCTTCAAAAAGTCGATTGGATAATTGTTTGTTAGAAGAATCCATGGTGCACATATTCACAGTTTATGGGAAACGGTGAAAGCTTTCCAAACATATTTTAACGAGGAGTCTTCAAAAATTTACTTTTCAGTGAATTTTTTTTTCTTTTGTGAATCACCGAAAATTCTGCGGGGTTTTTTTTACCTTTCACCGTTTCAATTTTATAAATGGTTTTCATAAAATAATTAAATTCTTTAGCATCTGATAAATCCCCAATGTCTTGAAGGTCATTGTCCTGCTTTTCAGAGTTCGATAGATAATTTTCTTCGATATGCTCCTCCGACGCATTAATAGTCATAGGCCTTCTTTTCATCAGAAAGCTCTTGCAAAACTGAAAGGTAGCGATCAGGAGGCACAATTTGGTTCATTTTGAGGTGAAACATAAAGGCACGGGCGGTGTTCCGCGCGCGCGCGCGAGTGCGCCAAAACAAATCTCGGCTAAATAACTGATGTATAAAAAGACACCGAGTGCTTCGCGGGCTTTGTTTCTGGATTCCATGCGTTTGCAGGGGTTAGGCGGTTGATTAGAGAGGAAAGCCTGACGAATTTGCTAATTAATAACGGTTGCATTGGCTCTTTTTCCTCGTGTGGCGTACTCTATACGCCAGCCCGTACCTTTGAGGGTTAAGTTACAAAGTCGATTGAAATTTATGTAAGTCACTTATTGTGAACTGCATCGCAGTAATTAAATTTAAAATGCCTTCGCGGTGTATGAAAAGGAAATATAAAGCATACAATAAAAAAAGAAGGGGAGTACTACTAAGCGGTTAATGAAAATTTCTAAAACTGCAGCTGAATGGGCAAAAAAAACATATCTGTAAAGACAACCATTGAAAAATACCTAACAACTGAAGATTCTAATACATCACAAGATACAGCATATAAAAGACATGTACTTTATAAAATCTGGCTTTTATTTCATCAGTTGCGGTGAAACGTCTGCGGCTATGACCTAAATATAAATTACCTCCTCCCCCTTTTTTTCACTTTCTCGTATACGAAGTAAAAAATAAATCAAAGATCTCCAGGTTTCAGACCTTGCCTGAAAAAAAACCCGTTTGCAGATTAGATTATTAAAGGGGGGGGGCAATTCGAAAATGGACTCGTCGAGAGTTTAAAAGCAACCATCTATTATGATTTAACAAGTTTATATATTAATTGTCAGACCGAAAAGGCACATTTTTCTTTGGAATTTACTCGCTGAATAATTTTCAAATATATATATATATGTAACATCAGGGTTTAAAGGTGAAGTAATCCATGTTGTTAAGGAAAAGATAGCAGTTGTCAAATCTTCATTTATTCCATCGTAGACAATAGCATGTTACTTTTCAATAGTTAAAATAATCCTATTATACGAGTATCCATGACCAGATTGAAAAAGGTAACGCGCGAAGCAGCGCGACCTTGTTATTCGTTTACATGTTGGAGTGAAAAAAAGGGCAGATAGGAATGCGCAGAACGCTTAAATACCAAGAGAAGGGAATTTTCCCGGAACGACTTGTGACTCGAAAAGAAAGTTGTAGTGCGCTTATTACGATGAAAGTAGAAGTAATTAAAATGAGGTGTCGTTAAAAAATTAAAATATCACATATATATATATATATATATATCAAAGAAAGTTTTAGAAAGTTTTTAATCCCCCTACCTTTATAAAAAAATTGTGAAATTCCGAAAAATACTATTATTAAAATTATTTTGCACTTGAATTTCAGTTCTCCATTTATATGCTTTGAAAATTTACTTACAGTGTTTCTCAAAAATTTCCTAGCAATTTCTTCTTCAAACCTACAATTTAAGTTTCTTTAGAGAATAATTCAATTTTTGAATATTACAAATTATGTAAATGTTACATAGGGGGCATAGGAATTCTCGAAATGCTTAGGTGGAGCATAGCACAAAAAAGTTTGAGAAAGACTGCTTTTTAGCTCTAAGAGACGTACTGTTCAGCAACGGATTCCGAGACTACCACTTTTGGACGATTTTACACCGGAAAAGCAATGAGTTATATGAGCGAATTTCCAGAGTTCTTTGTTAGATCACGCTCAGTAAAATGTAAACATCACCCTTCCATTCTTCACTTCCCCCCTATTTTGATGAAAATAACTCCGCCCGGCTCATGCGCAAAAGCTCGGATGGTTTCCAAATCCGTTGCTATACAATAGGTGTGATGTAATTTTGCATTTTAGGCATTACAACTTATGCATTATCTTCTCAATTATATACATAACTTAATAATTAGATTTTTATAACTTAGATCAACCTATGCATTCTTTTTTCAGGCACAGGTGGCACACCAAGAGGGTGAAAATGGCCGTTCGTCTCTACCACAGACGGTCCTCAGCTACTAGGGAGAAAATCCAAGCACAGCAGAATGGCCTTTCTCCAGGAACAGCTTTACGGCTGCAAGCTCTAGGAGCTTGCGGTCCTAGAAACTCTCTGGGACTCAGCAGACCGCGATCTCAGTCCCTGTTTCCAGGCAGCCCTCACTGTCTCAGTGTCCCACCTAGATCTCGCTCTCTGTCCTTCAGTGGTGCTTCTAGGCCAGCAGAAAGCACGCTTACAGAATTAGAAGAAGACCACATATTCCAGTGCTATACGCGTGTTATGTATATATTGTTAGGTGGACTAGCAGCAATGGTGTTGGGATTCGTGTGGTATGGAATACGAAATTTCTCGACACTTTAAGAAAGTTCAGTGAAGGAAATGACAGATTTTAAATTTGAACTTTTTAAGACAGTAAGTTGGCTGTCTCTGATGAAGCAGAAATTACTGGTGCGTGTGTAAAATAACAGCGTTTATTAAGCCGAAACGCGCAAGATGAGAAATGAAGGCAGAGTGCCTGGTCGGTGAAAGCAAAATCTAAGGTTTTTATGCATATCGGAAAAAGACCAATTAAAGATGTGGTATTATTTACTTAAAGTCAAGAAAATCTTGCATTGCCTTATTAAGAAAATAATTATAAAAACATTGATTTTAAATTATTAGGCTATAATTTAAACATAACTTTCTCCTCGTAAAATTACTTAAAATTGATAACAACATTTTAAACAAAATATTACATACATTATTTCTCTTATACATTAAGTATAGCATTTCAAAAACATAATAAATAAATTTAGCTAACACCTGTTCCTCATGGAATGACTGAAGGTGCATATGTTGATATATTTTTAATTTTAATGATTTTAACTTCTCGGTTTTAATGATTCTAACATATCTATTCAGAGTTTTCACAATGATATTGTCGAAGATTTTAAAGGAGATTCAGAATATGACTGATCATAAACTTTAGACTGCTGCATTGATATTTATAATGTCATTTAAAATAATAAGATTGTTCTTTTAAATCATTATATGACTGATTATAAAAATTATATTTCTCGCTGGAAAGTAAGTTTAGCAACTAAGCTAAGGCGAGCAAATGCTTTAAAGGTGAGGAAGATGGTAATATTTAATGATTCTTTTACATTGGTCAGAAGTCGTTGTCCCAAAGATATCATACAATAAGAAAATCTCTCTTTCCCTTTACAGTGCATCAGAGGTAAATAAAGTATTGCATAAAATACAAAGGATTACTAATCACTCGTTTGAATGACAATATGTCGGCGAAATCCGGTATTAATACATAAATACAAAAGGCGCAGAAAGAAAAACCAAGAATCAGAAGAAAAATTTGCTTATCAAATTTATAGAATAAGTTAACAAAAAGATTGAAATGGTTATTTTTTATAGTCTTGAAGGATGTTAAAGAAAATTTCGAGCCACTGAAAAAGATTAGAAAATTTTAGCATCAAGATTTACCAAAAATTGCCGTTTCACTCAGTAAGTATGCTTAGAACCTAAATAGGTCAGACCGTTGTTCACTGCATCAATCAATGCGTCTGCAGCATATAGGTCAGAGAAAAAGCCCTGTACTCGGTTACCCTGATTGTTTTTTTGTGATCAACTTCGCCCCCCCCCCCCCCGTGAGGGATTGCGACTGATGAATGGTTACTATGTTTCAAAAACACTCCTTTCTTGCAAATGCTTAGTCCGAACAGCAAAGCCACATAGGAGAAGAAGAAAAAAATTCTTTTCTCACAGCATAAATTGTCTTGTCAAATTTCTTTTGAAACTAAATGGATGCAAAGAATTGTAACATCTAAAACTCAAGCTGTAACAAAGCCTAGCAGTCTTTTTTTAATGCTTATATCATCAACCTAAGGGGATGAGACTTAAGTATTCATCAGTGTAAATGTTAAAATTTTCATATTAAAGAAATCATATTTTTACTTTATTAATATGCTGTATATTTCACAATAAAGAAAATATCGAAATATTTAAAAAGGGCATGGGTAAAAAAACCCACAAATATTTAAAAAGAGCATGGGTTAAAAAAACCCACAAATATTTAAAAAAGAGCATGGGTGAAAAAAACCACTGCTATTCCATTTACATGACTGCGAGTGGGAAAAAAAATAACACTTAAATTGAAACAACTATTTTGTATTAAAGTCATTCAAACCTGTTATATTTAAAAATATTTTTCTAATGTGCACTAATGGAAGTTAGCACAACACATTATCCGATCGCAAAACATTTTTTGAGTAAAAAATTGCTCATATTTTAATAGAAAGAATACAAAATTATATAGAATCATTATTTAGCAGCTATATCAATGGATATTTAATACTGTCACATTTTTTAAATGAAAGTAAAGCTGATATAACTATCTTTTTGCAATATTTGGCAGAAAATTTTATTCATCAAATCTTAATTTTATGTTTTTTCATTCTTTTTTTTTGTACTGAAAGTATCAAGGCAGTTAAAGTATAACTAAATTTTGTGTAAAACTAAGACTTATCAATCAATAATTTAAGTAGAAAATACTTATTTTATAGCTGGTTACAACAAACCAGGGAATAAAAAATTTTATATTATAAAATAAAATGCTACGGTTATTACTTTGGTAGTACTTCTCATTCTGCATGTTTGCAATGTAAACAAGCATCTGCTATGCTTTTTGATTTTGTGTTGTTGATTTTTTCATTGCTAAGAGTTGTAAAAAAGTGTACATATTTTTGAATTAATAAAAAATCTCAGCTAAATTTAAGGACCAAAAAAATGTATTCTCTTTGTACTGTATATTGTATATACTTTCTTTTTTCATGAACTGTTTTCTGTATGTTACCATTTTATGGACATATATTGTCAGTTAT
This sequence comes from Araneus ventricosus, assembly GCA_013235015.1. Taxonomy (NCBI): domain Eukaryota; kingdom Metazoa; phylum Arthropoda; class Arachnida; order Araneae; family Araneidae; genus Araneus; species Araneus ventricosus. The sequence goes on along the minus strand of BGPR01025961.1, from coordinate 13,305 downwards.
TTTGTGGTCAAAAATCCATTAAAAATATTTTTGACTGAGATATTTATTTCTTAATGAAAAAAAGTACGTTTAAACTTTTCATTAATCAGAAGTCATAGATCTATATTAATAGAGAACTATTTATAAAAATAAATATAGAATATAATTATTTTAAGAAAGATTAAATATATTTGTAAAATATCATATTTTAAAACTTAACAATGTTATAACATTCCAGAACTTCAAGATTCTGAAGTTCCCATTAATTTTTATCTCAACATTTGCTCTATCAAATCCCATAAAATCTACATGAGTTATTTAGTATTCATTTTTATCAAAAAACATAAATCATTCTAGTTCAGAAAAGAATGAATAATAGTACATTTATAACTATTAACAGTATATTTATTTTTAAATATGAAGAATAAATTTATCATTTTAACTTCCATAATAAAACAAAACATGTTTTCTCTCGAAATACAAATTACATCCAACAACAGAATGGTTTAGACAGCTTACAAACATAAATGAATACTAGTCACATAACAAGTTTTATAGAAACTGAAAATGCATGTGAAGTGTGCCTTTAACAAAGAAAGACTAAATAAAAATCGTGCAATAATATAATGGATATGTTGTTAAATCTTATTTCATTTTTTAGAATACCAGAGTCAAACAATGCCGTTACTACGACATTAGATTTTAGATTGGTATTATGATGGATTTTGAAAAAAACATACAAAATTCTCTTAACTAAGTACCATTTTATTCTTAGTATCATTAGATAAAACATGCTTCTTCAATACATAAAATCAATGAATTACTTCCTTGGAAATAATCTTGGTAAATGTTTTTTTTCCACTATTGTATCTAAAGTAGACTTATGGAGCCTCACTTATAATATGACTGTTATTGCATGATATTGAATTTTAACGTAATTTAAAAAATTATTCTACACTTAAGCTGATAACCCGGCATTGCTAAGGATTCATATTTTTTGCATATGCCCTCTTCTGTTTCCCCCCCCCCTACAAATATTGTCACTAACTTCTCCAACAAACGTAAATATCCTTTCAAATTCAGCCTTTTCATTACCTTATAACAGTTTGGTTTGAAAAAAATGTGAGAAGTTTGGGAAAAGAATACTGTCTGCCCACCACGAGAACTATCGCCTCCAAATTGTCTAGTTTATGGCGGTCGCTATAGCAACTATTTATGCTAGGGAAGATTCATTTCGAATAGGAGGAATATAACAGAAGTCGGAGTTTCTTCATTCTTGGCGCCAGTTTGCGGCGGAATACATTTGAATGAACTTCTACCTACTAGAAATGGATTCTTCTTATGATAACCTGTTTCTATAGCAACTACCATAAACTAGACACTTTGGCGGTGCCAGTTCTCGTGGCGGACAGACAGTATTTATTTTAAACAAGAAACCATATATGTACAGAGTTTTCCTGGCGTTGCTGATTAAAAAATATTAACTTACAAAATTCTTTAGGAGGAACAAAATGTTGATAAAAATATACTTGTAAAATAAAAATACAAAAAAAAATTGCGATTCATATTTCTTTTTGTCCAGAAGACAAAAAGGGAGGGGAAAAAATGCAAGAAAACGATTTAAAGGAAAAAATAAAACCTTTTATTCAAATCAACTTCCTTACTTCTGGCTAAAAAAAATAATAATTGAAGAGAGATAAATAAAAAATGCGAGAGCTCATAAATTAAATAAGGGATGTGAATGAATAATAATGGAGAAAGAAAAAAAGAAAATTGGTGAAGATAGACAAAAAAGGGTCGAATTTACTACTTAAAATTAAATAAAAATCCATTTCAAAATTCTAAAATAATTTTTACGGCATTAGCTCCCTTTTGTGCTAATTTGAACAGGCAAGCTCTTATTATGTATCGCCTGTATAATGATTCAGGAGAAAAATTAAAATATCTGAGGTTTTTTCTTTTATCTTTCTTCTGAAGAAGTTATATAAATATTGCATACAAAGAAAAATGAACAGTATCAATAGCCCTTTTATTTATTGATTTAATAACTGTTTTTGAAAATTCCTATAGTGCCTATACTAATAATTCATTTTCCTATGTTTCCTACTAATTTTTGATGAACATTAATTAATTTCCTAACTATTATTTACGTGTTTATCACGTGTAAAAATTGGTAATTATGTTATTTTATGAATAGATAAAAAAAATACCCATTATTTAGTGTTTGGTTTTATGAAATGTGATGAAAATGGAATTACCGAACAAGTGAAAGGGCAATTAAGATTTTTAAAGTACATTTTAACCTAACAATAACAAGTGGTTTCTGTCCAAAATCAGATGCAATCTTTTCATGGATTTCATTGCAAGTTTTGAAATTAAAACCCTTCTTCTTGATTAGACACTGAAGGTGGCTAATTCTGCTATTTATTCAATTATTATTGTTATATTGGTATTATTAAAAATTGGATTTTTAACTTTTATTTTGAAAATCTACATAAGTTGCAAGTATGCATATATTTAGTCTTCCATTTTAACAATTTATATATTGTAGTCTTACAAAATGAATCAAAAGTATTGAGATAAATCAAAAAGTGTGTATCAACTAACATGCTCAAGTTTCAGTTAAGAGATTGATTTTTTTTTCCCTTCAAATCTCTTAAATTTTCTTAAGCCATTCAAAAATTAAGTAAATTAATTAATTTTCAAAAACAGTGTTGCTTAAAGATAGCCTTCATCAGGTTCCATAAAGTAAAAATATACATATGTTTAATTTATAAATCGATTATATCAAATAATAAAATTAATTTTAAAAGTTTAGAATTGACTTTAATGAATATCATTAGAAGAGCTATCATTCTACATTTATATAAAAAGTGCTGATCAAAAGATAAATGAAAAGAATTTCAAAAATTTTGCAATGTCATGTAAATATTATTATTTTGTGGTTATTTTCCAGCCAATGAAAGACTTTCCTTTCCAAGAATATTTCAGTCAGAGATCAATCATAGAAAACAATACACAAAGTAAGAAAGGGTAGCTACAGATTTAAAATTTATTGACCAAGTGTCAATCAGTGTCCAAACGCAAAATGCACAGGGAACATTCCTATAAAGAAAGACAAGATTTCTAAAAATTAGAACACTTTGTTGGGTGGAAAGAAATCTTCTGAACCAAATTTGTATCAGAAGAATGGTTATGTAATTTCAAATTTTGAAAATAAATAAGAATATGAGGCATCAACACTAACTAAAGAAAAATCCCACTCAAAATATTTTGGAAAAATTTTAGAAAAATCTTTGAATCAAGATGTGTTTTGGTTTAAAAAATATATGAAATTATACACTATGAATTTTAATGACTTGAATAATAATCCCCAACCTTGGCACCACAGTTTCAGAAGCTCTGCTATAAAGCAACAACAAGCCTTAAGTTGTACTCAAATTTTAAGTGAATACTACGAAACTGTTTCCGATTCAATTCTTCTGATATACAGGGTGTCCGGGAATTGTTGGTCACTTTTCAAAAGTTAATTTTTAAAAAAAATATTTCAACTACGAATTTTTTAAAAATGAGAGCGCATTTTAAAGTTTTTTTCAGATAGATAACACACTGTTTCTGAGGTCCAGGGGGTCGTAAATTACTAAAATTCAAAAATTTGTTTAGAGCCATTATTTGCGAAATTATTAAAACTGGAAGAAAAATTAAAAGCATGTATTTGTAGGGAATTTTACACTCTTTAATTTGTTGATTCACATGTAGTGCGAAAAATGAAGAGTTTTCGAGATATTCAAGAAAAACTAAAAAAGAAACCAGAAAACACGCATCGGCGTCTGCTGATCGGTAGGCATTACGGATGGAAATCTGTCACCTGTGACTGAAACTGAACTATCTAATTAGATGACCCCTTCTCTGCTATTCTTAACTATATTCATAGGAACTGAACTATCTAAGGAGTCATCTAATTAGATAGTTCAGTTTAAGTCACCAGTGACAGATTTCCATCCGTAATGCCTACCGATCAGCAGAAGCCGATGCATGTTTTCTGGTTTTTTTTTTTTAGTTTTTCTTGAATATCTCAAAAACTCTTCAGTTTTCACACTGCATGTGAATCAACAAATTAAAGAGTGTAAAATTCCCTACAAATACATGCTTTTATTTTTCCTCCAGTTTTAATATTTTCACAGATAATGGCTCTAAACAAATTTTTGATTTTTAGTAATTTATGACCCCTTGTACTACAGAAACGGCGTGTTACCTATCTGAAAAAACTTTTTAAAATGTGCTCATTAAAAAAAAAATTGTAGTTCAAATATTTATTAGTTTTTTTTATTATTAAATTTTGAAAAGTGTCACACAATTCCCGGACAACCTGGATTTCAATATTTTTTGGTACATGGTAAAAAAAAAAAAAAAAACCTCCATTACTTAATTGACAAATTGCAAAATCAGATTAAGCATGAAATTAGTAAAGAGAAAATGTTTCCCAATTTATGAGATGACAACAAGACAATACATGCTTTAAAAAGAACAAAAATGATACTAAGCATAATACAAAATTTGTCACCATTAGCGTGAAAACTTGGAAACCATTAAAAAACACAAGGAGTATGATGAAAATTATTTATTTAAAACTAAATTAGATCCAATTTAAACATTTTGTTTTCTTCGTTCAAATAAAGGGATTGAATTCTTTCCCAATGGACAAGATTCCAGTGGATTAGGTAGTTTTTGATAGGAAGGGAAGCATGTTATATTTTCCCATCCTCTTTGCTCTTCAGGTACTTGAAGTTTTGTTAAAAGTCTTTTAGATAAATTGGGTACCACAGGTTGTAACAAAACACCACTTATTCTTAACACTTCTAATACAACATGTAACATTGTAGATAATGTCTCTTTACTTTTCTCGTCTTTCATCTTGACCAATTCCCATGGCTTATTGGACTGCATAAATGCATTTGCATCCCTCAAGCATGCCATTATATCGTCAATTCCTTTGTAAAAGTAACCTTCTATGAAATGCCTCTGTACCTTATCTAGAACGATGAAACTAAGTATTAATATTATTTTATATTTTGACACGCATGAATCAAGAATACAGAAAAAAAAAAACCTTAAAAATTCAGTTGAACAAAAATATATTCTGCGATTGTTTTAAAAATATTCATTGCTAAACATTTAAAGGGGCCTTATTCCACTTCCATAAATAAATACTTTAACAATAACTTTGTTTTGTTATTTTTTAAAGAAATGAACAATGCAATAAAGCTATTGAACAGTCCTAACACCAGGAGAAACCCTGAAAGAGTTGCCTCACATAGACGAGTCGAAGAAAGGAGGGAAAAGCACACAAAATCACCGCAACATTTGGCAAACAAAGCGCTCTTCGTTAGGTGAGAATTTGTTTTCGACCGAAGAACAAAGCTAATTACAACTTCCGTCAGTTCTATCCACGCCAAGCGAAATGAAGCTCTCTTCTTCACCCCCAAAATGCAGTGAAATATCCTGTTTCCATAACGAATGCCACCGGGAAGTCTAGTTTCTAGGGTTTTTCTTGTGGCGGTATGACAGCACTATAGCATTGCATCAAATTTAGGAAGGGAAATAGCTTGATACTTAGTTGATAGATTCATTTTTTTTTGTTTGAATGTTATTTTTTAGTGTCATGATTAATTTCGAAATAAATAAATAAAGAAAGAAAAAGATCATGTAATAAAACTAAAATATAAATAAAAGAGCAATTTAAATCAAATACATTTTAAAGTGAAGGGGGGGGAGACATTTTTTGCTACAATACCACATTATAAATCAGCAAGATAAATAAAATGCACAAATTATTCTCAATAAAAATGATATAAAAATATAGTTATTATAGTTTAGTGTTCAGAGCATCAAAACATCAACACTGAAGTTTATGAAGACTTAAAGTTTAACAAAGATTTAAAATAATTTTCAGAACAAGAAAGCTATCACAATTTTTAAATTAATGTAATAAGATAAACCTCAGATTCTTTTATTAACTAAATTTCACATTGGTACAAATTTATTAATTTATATCACTATAAAAAATTTAAACTTCGATAAAAAAACTATACATACTGAAATAGAGTAATTTACATTATTTCCTAAATGTTTACTTAAAAAGAATGAATGCCTAATTTACCTGGTAAATCAGATGTATTATTAATAAGGCTTTCAACATTTGAATCCTTAAGATCATCTAGGGAATTATGATAAAATTTTGGGAAGACTTGATCAGGATTCAGAGCTGGCGCACAGCTGCGGCTTAGTAAATTACCTAGAGTATCGGCCAGTTCTGCATTTACCATTCTATGCATTTTCACCTCACTGTAATCTAAAATGTACAAACAGTTTTTGATATTTTATAGCTAAAAATAATAACATTTTTATTAGTTTCATAATTTCGCAAAATAATTATTTGGAAAATAGAAAATCATTGTAAAACTATAAATGTAATAAAATTATATTAAAGGTTTTGCAAAATATATCATGCAATAAGTTTGGAAAATAACCACTATTGAACATTTTGTAAAATACTATTACAAAAAGAATACAATTACAAGTTCAAAAAAAATATATTCAACTTACATATAAGGAATGTAAAGTGCCATTATTATTACAGTACAACCTCGAAAATCCGGACTGCTCGGGGATTTGGGAGGTCCGGATTTCGGAAATTTCCGGATTTTAGATATCTGACTTAAATGAAATGTCAAAGTTCTGATGTCACTGTGTAAGTAAGTTACGTCACAATTAAGCCAGCATGTGCAGACGTCTTCAGAACAGACTCGGGAGTCGCAAGGCAACGGCAAATGGTTGCCTTGGTAACGCCTCTGACATTTGCGCATTCGCAACCAATCGAGACGTATGCCAATGTACACATTGAAGTCAATTTCAACAACCCCATATAAAAACATGTTTTAAACAATAAAAACATAGTGAAACATTAAAAAATAATACAAAGACAAAAAAAAAAGTAGTTTAAAATGAATAGAATGACTGGAATTTCCACATCTTGCCTCAAGCGTTCTAGTTTAAAATTTATTTAGCTAATTTTTTTCTCGTCACGAGTTGAGAAAAATCGTCCGGTTTTCGAGGTCAGACTGTATTTTTTTTTAATTTAGTATTTTAAACGATTCTGTATCTTTACTAAGTTTTAAAAATACTATCACATTGACAGGATTTACAAAATTTTTCTCTCGTATAAAATTTTAAAGGTACTGCTCTTCGCAATGTGTGTGTGTTGTTAAAAATGTTTGTTATTCAGAAACATTAAAACAAAATTTTAAAATTATTTACTCTGTATTAAAATATACAAAGTCATTTTAAAACATTTCGTTATCAGTTATTTACTTTGGAAGATAGCTTTCATTAACATGCCTATTAGCATTTAAATCACTTTCAGTCTCAGCTGAAAATTTTATTTTGCTAAGAATATTCAGAGAATGACAACTCTCAATAAATATCTTTGAACTTAGTGTGATAAATAATGCTTAAATAAATGAAGGATAATTCACTGTTTAAGCTTTGATTCATTTTATTTATGTTTATAAGGAGAGATTTTTGCAATTGATTTTTCATTCATTTCCTGATGTGTTAACAGTTCTGCGTTTGTGATGACAATGCAATATTTATACATTTCGAGAACGTAACTGATTAATCTAATTAATTTTTCATTCAATACAAGAAAAGACACCTGATAAAACATTTGAAAAAAAATTGATAAGAATACTCCATAATAAAATCAAAAGCTTTTGAAAAACACACATTTATTAGTATACTAAAATGCAGAATATTTTTTAATAAAAAATCTAAAAGTCAAAGCAAAAATGGTAAAATTATGAGGTACTGTAAACAATATAGTAAAAAAATTAAACAACAATAAATACCAAAAAAGAAAATTCTTAAACATTCATTAAAAGTTAAAATGTATTATGCATGCAATTAAAACTCAAATTTACTTAAGAGTATTTACATCAGTCCTCTCACACTTTTTTTATTTTTGTTTGACTTCGAGATTTATATATATATATATATAAAAAATCATATTCTATATTTTAATATAAATAATACACTGATAAGAATGAACTTTTTAAAAACTTTGCTTCGCTATTAGCTCCTTTATTCATAGCTATACACACATATTTTTTTGAAATTGATTACAGCATCATACAAAAAGATTTTTGTACGTCTTACATATAAAATCTATGTAATATAAAAAATAACTTCGAAGGAAGTTATAAAATTTTATCAGTAAAAAAGACTAAAACATTATAGAGCTAACATTTTGATAATTAAAATGCTAAAAATATTTTAGCTATTTAATAAACATTGAAATGATGAAGTAATAAGTAATTAAACAGAAACAATTATAAAAATGATCTAACTTGTATCGTTAGTAGGAACTGAAGCTCGGAGAAGAAAATATCGAAAACCATCGCAGCCGTATCTGTTTATTAATGACATAGGATCAATCACATTACCTTTGCTTTTAGACATCTAAAAAAAAATACCAAATCAGAGTACATTAAAACAAAATATTTTTTAATTACTAATTGATAGCACCCATTAACAGAAAAAAGCAAACTGATGCATATGAATTCTCATGTTTTATAATTTTTTTAAAGAAACATAAGCATATATTGAAATGTTGATTGCAATATACAAAAATAATTTAATAAACCTATAAAAACAGTAATATTTAGGCGAGAAATTTGTTAAATTTTCGATGCAAAACAAAATCCACATAGAACAATAAAGTGTCATAAAGGGTACACTGTGAAAGTTTATTTGAATATGTATGTGCTTGTATTTATTTAGCGTTATATATTACAGTTCCCAGACATGACACAGGCTTGGAACAAAAAAAATTGAACCTAAATAATGAATCGTGCAAACATAAATGCCAAGAAGTAAAATAAGTATGATTAATTGAACAATAAAATAAATAAATTTATACAAAAGGGGCCCAAGATATTAAAAATATTGTAAGATTATTATATAAAAGAAAATTAATAATGATAAAATCTGATGCTGAAAAAGCTGAAATCCGCGGAAATGTGTCACATCCGAGTTCCATAGAAATTTTTGAAAGCTTTAAGACCATGTCTGCTTGAGAATGAGAAAAAACATGCATGAAAAGGTAATATGTCTGTAATATTAACTCAATTTGTCATTGCTATATTTAAGAATTTCATTAGAACTATTAAAATGTGATAGACACAGGGACGAGATTGGCAAAAAAGCAAAAAGACTGAAATCATACACAAGCAAAAAATTTGTACTATAATTTATACGCGAAAGATGTTTCAAGAAGTAAAGCATCAGAATATACAACATGATGAAAATATTACTCTATAATAATTAATAACTTAATTATTTATAATTCAGTACGTGTAAATAAGAAAAAAATATTAAATTATTATTAAATCATTCACATTAAAAGTTAACAAACAAGTTTAACACATCATCAGGGGCATCAGAAAATACAAAATTAAGACATTAAAACATATTTAACACCTGTACATCACTGGGATGCAACATTCACCCAACAAAAGTCCGAGAATTATATTTAATAGCCTTTTGATAAAAGTTAGCTAAAAAAAAAATTAAAATAAGGACAAATAATTTCCTTTGCTTCATGCAATAGTGAAAATTTTATTAGCTCTTTATAAATTACAATAATGTATCATATACTGTATTCTGTTTCATTCCTTTTATTTTTTATACATTTTTGCAAAAGCAACAGCACAATGATTTTGTGCCTTATAAAGTGAGAGGGGTCGAAAAATTGTACAGTTACAATGACAGATTCATTTACAATTATTGTTATTTGAAACCCTTTGAAATATTTCGTTAATTGTTAAAGAATTGGTATTCTTTCGTTTTTTTATTTGTGTGGCTTTTGTTGGTAACAGATCTCCGTTAACACACTTCATCCCTTGTTTTGGAGGGTTCCTATATTTGACAGATTTTTTTTTTCAATAAAGGATGTGTTTACATCCTCTTCAAGTTTATTTTCAATAGAGGCTAAAGTTTTTGCACAGTCTTCGTTAATATATCTCTGTTTAATTACTGGCATAGTTGTAGGGACTTCATTATCTCTAGAATGCCTAGGTATATCATGTTTTATTTTTTATTTTGAGAAGGTTTTTTGTCTTATTCTCTGCTTTTTAGCTACTTCTTTTGACAGAAGTTTCTTTTTTTTATGCAGTTTATTTCTTTGTTTTTGGTCCATTTTTTATTTCTTCACCTTGGTGCGCCCTAACAAGATGACTTTAAGTTCTCAACTAATCTTTTTTCAACATGTTCAGGCAAAATCTTTTTTTTTAAATATTTTTTTGCAAAATATGCCACAGAGGTTTTGTTTTCTGCAAAAAGGGTGGTACTTAATACTTTGAATGTTGGAATGTTCATCCTTGTAAATCTTGCTGATATAACGTTGATTCGTCAGAAGAAGATGAATCAGCTAGTTTCCTAGCCGGTGGAGTTAAGCCGCATGGCCGAGCATATTTCTGAGAATTTTCTTTCAAAAATGGAAGATAGAAAGGTTTCTTTTCTTTATGCAAAAACGGAATTTTCGGAAGAAAAAGCAAATTTTTGTGGTGGGGGAAGGAAGAAAAAAAAAAAATCCTCCAGAATAACAAAAAAGCGGAAATTCGTGAAAAAGCGGAAGAATCTCATCCCTGCTTTCAGTTAAATGCAATAGATATAATTATAATGTTACTCACTCACATACTTTTTCATAATTTACAGTCCAATGAGAGTGGCAGAAAATTTGTCTAGGAAGGTCATATCCTGCAGCCAAGAGAAAAGCAGGCCAATATATAGCATGGAATCTGAGAATACAAATAAAATATCTGTTGATATATTTTTAAAAGAGGGGGGAAATTAAATTTCTTATAAATAACTTATTCTTTCCCTTTCTCATCCATTATAATTAATCAGAAATTATTCATTCATAGTTATGAACAAATTATTTAAGCTTTTAATAATTCTATAATTTTTTTAACTAATAATATATGTAGATTTCTACAGTTCCATGAAATCAACAACATTAAGAAATATGCTATGACATTTTTGATAGCAAAGTAAAAAATTCAAAACGTAAATAAATTTTTAAAAAAAGTTTCTGCCTTATTTTAGGTGCTATTTTTTTAACCATATCCAAATTCCTCAGAATTAACATACACAGAGAAAAGCTATTGTTAATGCCTACTACATATGACAAAAGATTTATATAATATGCAGATCTGAAATATAATGATGAAAAACACTAAGTTTATAAATATATATGACAGAGATTATAGTTTTTGAAGGAATTTTTTCTTTTATTTTATATTTTGACTGTTAACTCTTTGTGGCGCAAGGCATTAAACTTTTTGAAATATGATGAAAAAACATCATGAATGGGTTTAGTTTATTATTTAGACATAGAATCTACAATTTTTTTAAAAAAATTGCTTCATTCCGGGGGGGGGGGGATCGTCCCCCTCATATGAGAACCCCTTTAGATACAGCCACCTTGATACACTCAAACAATACTGTTGAATTTTACCGAAAAGCAAAAATTAAAACTTCAAGAATATTGGAGGAAAATTTTCGAGTTAATTTGCTAAAATTGTAAACATCCAGAACTGAAAAAATTTCTTACCTCAGAGTTAAGGAATTTTCCCAAACTTTATTTCTAATAATTCCTATTCTGAAACTAAATTTCATAAGGCTGCTATATACACTCTAAAAGGAGTACTATTAGCCCTATCCTAAACCTATTATTTTCCATTTATAGTTGAATTTAAAGGTTAAGAAGCGAGTGAAATTAGGTGTGACATCAGCTGGCACACTGTGTCGCAAAGGGTTAAAGCATTTGAAAATTTATACCGGTGCTTTATTTAGGATTTGCCATTTCCATATTATATTGATTTTTTTTTATTTTAAAATAAAATTATCAACAGAGTTAACAATTTCATATTTTCAAAAGATATCAAATAAATCTTTAAAATAATAATAAATACACTCATTTTTTAAAATTAATTTTCATAAAAAAATCAGTTACATAAAATTAACTCACCAGCGAATAACCTACAAGCATCAAAGACGTACTTCAGCAGTATGTCAAGTTTGTAATAAATTGTTTTATTATTTTTCAATTATAAAGATCACAAATGAAAATAAAATTAAAAAGAGTACTTACTTCAAAATATCTTTACCAATAATATGGCAATCAATAGGCCACATAAACTCACTTCCTCCATATTGTCCTACTGTTAAGTAATTCACCAATGCATCTAACCACACATATATCTAGAGGATTTTAAATATAAATTTAAAAAGGTATTTTGAAAGGATAAAAAAACATTGCTTCATTAAGAATCATTATAATTTGTTCAACAGAAGTCAAAGCTCGATAATTGTATAAAATTTAGACAAACTACTGGAATTTCTGAAAATTACACAAATGATTTGTTAATTGTTGTTGCAAATGAAATGAAGAAATATAAATTAAATGGTTGCGCTGCGCTATTTTCTAATTGGTATTAATAATTCATAAAAAGTATTACTAATAATGTAATATCAATTTTCAGAGTTTCTATTGCTAGATTTTGAAATCAGAGAAAATAGGTTTGTAATTCCATTCAGGAAAAGATACTAACATTGAGATATTAAGAAAAAATTAACACAAAAGGAGAGTTCTCCAGCAAATTATTACAAACTGTTTAAATAACTGGAAAAATTTCATAAGAGGTATAAAGAGCAAAAGGTTACTATGGATATATTTTTATTAAAAATACCAATTGAATGGGTGGTTGGAAAAAGGATAACATTCTAATAGGATTTCATTGGAATGTTATCCTTTTTCTAATCATCCATTCAAGTTTTTTTATTGAAACTTTTAAGTTTCAATAAAAAATTAGCTGAGTTTAATTATATTAACGTCCCATTTTGAAGCAACATGAGGGCTATTTTGGGACGGACCTCATAATTTTGAACTACGGTCAGATGACGAGGACAACACCTGAGCTGGCACTCCTTCTCCAATCTTCCACGCCACACCAACGGGAGGACGTTTGGCCACTACATATGATTTAGCGTGCAACAGGCCCCATACACGGCGGATCTTCAGTGGAATCGAGTTTTGAAACTCGAACCCTCCGGCCCCAGAGCCGAGACCTTGCCGCTAGGTCACTGCAGCATATTTAAACTTTTAAACACATTTAAGTTTACATAGAGTAGAAAGAATGGCTATAGATGGAACCAAAGGAAAATAGGTCAGAAAATTTCTTTTTTTTACATTTTCATTACAATTTA
>BGPR01025960.1:0-21904 GCA_013235015.1 Araneus ventricosus | reverse complement strand
GTACAATTTGGATACATTGTTACTAATTACAGTGGAACGATGACAAAGCCATAAACTTTTCTCACTAAAATATTTGATAGGAGATGTACACTGATTCTAAACAGAATGTTATCTACCGCCAATGTACAAATCGGATAACATTCTGCTTAGAATTTGATAAAATTACAGAGACTCTCTTTGCTGGTATCTTATCTGTATGGCATTAATACATCGAATCTTTTTTTAATTATTATTCATATCACCTTTTATTCTACCTCTTGATTGTATAAGGTATGTTATTGAAAATTGATTTTTCCCCTTCGCGGTAAATAGTTCTATTTTTACAAACATAAATAATTATTTAATCAATATTTAAACATTTGTCATCATAAATCAGTTCTGTTTTTCATCATTGGAAAAAATTTATATAGTGGAGGGTACAATTGTGAAAACTTGTTTTTGTTATGCACTTTCAGTTTTTCTGCCAGTAAAAAGTTATTTTTTTTCTAGTAAATGCGAACGTATTTGGTGAGTTTGAATGAAAACTCCGTAGCCAATGCAGAAAAAAAGGAAAATGCAATGATAATAAATACTTTTAACCGATTTTTAACGTATTTTGGTCAGTTAGAATAAAAATTCCAAGATCAATGCAGAAAAAAAAAAGGAGAATTAAAATATTTTTAATGCAATGATAGTAAATATTTTTAACCGATTCTTAACTTATTTTGGTCAGCTAGAATGAAACTTCCAAGGTCATTGCAAAAAAAAGTAGAATTAAAATATTTTTAATGCAATAGAAATTCCAAGATCAATGCAGAAAAAAAAGGAAAATTAAAATATTTTAATGCAATGACAGTAAATACTTTTAACCGATTTTTAACGTATTTTGTTGAGTTAGAATAAAAATTCCAAGATCAATGCAGAAAAAAAGTAGAATTAAAATATTTTAATGTGAATGATAGTAAATATTTTTAACCGATTCTAAACGTATTTGGTCAATTGGAATGAAAATTTCAAGACCAAAGCAGAAAAAAAAAAGAGAAATAAAATATTTTTAATGCAATGATAGTAAAAATTTTTTACTGATAAAATAATATTTAGAATTTTAATCAGTATTTATAACAGATCAGCACATAATCGTATTAGTTATGCATCAACATCATAGAAAATGTATATTTGCAATAGAAATTTTTTTATATATATGCTTGATTGCATAAATTTCTCAGAACAGATTGCTAGAATAAAATTGGGAAGATTATTTACAGAATATATTTGCATAAATTTAAAAAAAATGTTAATATGGTAAACGTAAGAAATGGTGCAGTTCTTTCAACAACAACTACAAAAAAAAAGGCTGGAAACGACTGCATCAATTAATTAAAGAACTTTCTAGTCGAATTACAGACTCTTCATAAGTCGCTAAGGAGAAAAACTTTATAAAATGAATAAATCACGCTGTGTTAAAAAAATAGTAATAAATGCCTTATAAAATATTCTTTAACAAATTTGTCATCGTTATAAATTAACAATACATACTTGTTTATATTGAAAATATTTTAATTTTGCTTTTCATATGGGATTCCGCATTGAATTTTATTTTCAATTATGTATATATATTTTAATTTGCTTTAAAACAATATTTCATAAATGATAAAACCTAAGATTAAAAAAAGGTAATTCATTGGGCTACTATGACAAAAAAAATATTTTAACTTTCTCGCATATGAAATATAAAAGGAGAAAGTATTGCAATTGTCTAAAAAATCGATCACAAGAATTTTATCCATTTCCAGATTTTAGAAAAGAAATTGGGAATTATGTTTACCAGTCTGTATGTGAACACGATAACTCAAAAATGCAATGTCCTAGATCAGTGGTTCCCAAACTTTTTTCCCTCGCGTACCCCTTGCTTAGTCTTTTCATTTTCGTGTACCCCTACTGTCATATACCACCCTCCAACCATCCGTCCATACAAGACAATTGTTAAGGACCTAGGTAAGTTTGCAGGTAAGTATTAGATTTGCAGGATTTATATTTGATTTTACATTTAATTCCATTTTTACGATAGTTTTAGTTCAACGTCAAATCAGTATTGTAATAATTTCTCATTAATATATAAGAATAGCTAAAAATTACACTTCCTTTCGTCTTTTTTACTTATTGTGAGGGTATGTTTAAATGAATCAAGTATAGTTTTAAAAGAAGGTTCAAATGCTAAAATAGTTTGGGCAAATAAAAAATCGGATCACAAGGTGTAAAAATTTCTCCAAAAATGGTCCTTAGATAAATCTAATTTGGACTTGAAAGTAAAATAGTTAAATAATTATGTTATTTAATGTTGGAAAGCGTAAGAATACAACAATATGTATCCAAATTTGGCTGGTCATTTCCACCAAAAGTTATTAACTCTTAGAGGCACGGCTATTTACCCATACCAATAGGCAAGGGCGCCGCACTCAGTCAGCCACCTTGCTTTTCATTGATTAAGCTGCTTTTCACACAGTGAATACCATAACGTAGGTTCCGAAAGGTTTAATTTTGGCATCATTTTGCTCATCAAGAGATAAAGAATGCCGGCGAATGCTATCATTTCAAGCCTCGTCGTTTCACTCGTTTTGGTTATTGCCGGCTTATTTCTCCTTACGTATAAATTCATATAATTCACGAATAAATCAATCATATATATAATTATATATTGTTGCAAAAGTCTTACTGTGGGTGTAGGGTGTAAACAGTCCAACACGCAGGATAATGGAGAATGAAGGTTTATTTACAAATATGCAGGAAAACATGTAGCACAGGTACAGGAAACAATAGTTCTTGCACAGATTACCAATGCAAATAGACAACAATTCACAAGTAATAACAGTTCAGCACTTTGTTATCTAACAACACAAACAGTCAGCAAAACACTAATGACGACAATAACTGCACTTTCAATAGCGCTCAGCTCACTAGATTCCTAGCTCGCACTGCGGACAAAGCTCTCAAATCGTTTCCAATGGATCAACACACTACTGCTCGCCGTCTAACAGCTTACTAGCTCGCACAGCGGATAGAACTCCAAAGACGTTCGCGCTCCAAGGCGATTCCAGTCGACCAATATACACTCCGTCGTCCAAGCGCTCTCCTTATATAGTTTTCCCGGCAGGCCGTGACGTCATATGGAATCATCTAGTACATTCAAGCGTATCTCCTCTGCTAATAGAGATATCAAGAAGATTCCAGCACCTTTGAGATCCCATATTTCGTCGCCAAGGTCAGGGAACCAGACGTGGCTGCGCTAGTCATCCCATACTTATCCCTGTAAAACTCTCTTCCAACCATAAGACTCACATCGCTGGGAAGCGACTTTCCATGTTTGTAACAATATGCTGGCAATCTTCAAAAAGTCGATTGGATAATTGTTTGTTAGAAGAATCCATGGTGCACATATTCACAGTTTATGGGAAACGGTGAAAGCTTTCCAAACATATTTTAACGAGGAGTCTTCAAAAATTTACTTTTCAGTGAATTTTTTTTTCTTTTGTGAATCACCGAAAATTCTGCGGGGTTTTTTTTACCTTTCACCGTTTCAATTTTATAAATGGTTTTCATAAAATAATTAAATTCTTTAGCATCTGATAAATCCCCAATGTCTTGAAGGTCATTGTCCTGCTTTTCAGAGTTCGATAGATAATTTTCTTCGATATGCTCCTCCGACGCATTAATAGTCATAGGCCTTCTTTTCATCAGAAAGCTCTTGCAAAACTGAAAGGTAGCGATCAGGAGGCACAATTTGGTTCATTTTGAGGTGAAACATAAAGGCACGGGCGGTGTTCCGCGCGCGCGCGCGAGTGCGCCAAAACAAATCTCGGCTAAATAACTGATGTATAAAAAGACACCGAGTGCTTCGCGGGCTTTGTTTCTGGATTCCATGCGTTTGCAGGGGTTAGGCGGTTGATTAGAGAGGAAAGCCTGACGAATTTGCTAATTAATAACGGTTGCATTGGCTCTTTTTCCTCGTGTGGCGTACTCTATACGCCAGCCCGTACCTTTGAGGGTTAAGTTACAAAGTCGATTGAAATTTATGTAAGTCACTTATTGTGAACTGCATCGCAGTAATTAAATTTAAAATGCCTTCGCGGTGTATGAAAAGGAAATATAAAGCATACAATAAAAAAAGAAGGGGAGTACTACTAAGCGGTTAATGAAAATTTCTAAAACTGCAGCTGAATGGGCAAAAAAAACATATCTGTAAAGACAACCATTGAAAAATACCTAACAACTGAAGATTCTAATACATCACAAGATACAGCATATAAAAGACATGTACTTTATAAAATCTGGCTTTTATTTCATCAGTTGCGGTGAAACGTCTGCGGCTATGACCTAAATATAAATTACCTCCTCCCCCTTTTTTTCACTTTCTCGTATACGAAGTAAAAAATAAATCAAAGATCTCCAGGTTTCAGACCTTGCCTGAAAAAAAACCCGTTTGCAGATTAGATTATTAAAGGGGGGGGGCAATTCGAAAATGGACTCGTCGAGAGTTTAAAAGCAACCATCTATTATGATTTAACAAGTTTATATATTAATTGTCAGACCGAAAAGGCACATTTTTCTTTGGAATTTACTCGCTGAATAATTTTCAAATATATATATATATGTAACATCAGGGTTTAAAGGTGAAGTAATCCATGTTGTTAAGGAAAAGATAGCAGTTGTCAAATCTTCATTTATTCCATCGTAGACAATAGCATGTTACTTTTCAATAGTTAAAATAATCCTATTATACGAGTATCCATGACCAGATTGAAAAAGGTAACGCGCGAAGCAGCGCGACCTTGTTATTCGTTTACATGTTGGAGTGAAAAAAAGGGCAGATAGGAATGCGCAGAACGCTTAAATACCAAGAGAAGGGAATTTTCCCGGAACGACTTGTGACTCGAAAAGAAAGTTGTAGTGCGCTTATTACGATGAAAGTAGAAGTAATTAAAATGAGGTGTCGTTAAAAAATTAAAATATCACATATATATATATATATATATATCAAAGAAAGTTTTAGAAAGTTTTTAATCCCCCTACCTTTATAAAAAAATTGTGAAATTCCGAAAAATACTATTATTAAAATTATTTTGCACTTGAATTTCAGTTCTCCATTTATATGCTTTGAAAATTTACTTACAGTGTTTCTCAAAAATTTCCTAGCAATTTCTTCTTCAAACCTACAATTTAAGTTTCTTTAGAGAATAATTCAATTTTTGAATATTACAAATTATGTAAATGTTACATAGGGGGCATAGGAATTCTCGAAATGCTTAGGTGGAGCATAGCACAAAAAAGTTTGAGAAAGACTGCTTTTTAGCTCTAAGAGACGTACTGTTCAGCAACGGATTCCGAGACTACCACTTTTGGACGATTTTACACCGGAAAAGCAATGAGTTATATGAGCGAATTTCCAGAGTTCTTTGTTAGATCACGCTCAGTAAAATGTAAACATCACCCTTCCATTCTTCACTTCCCCCCTATTTTGATGAAAATAACTCCGCCCGGCTCATGCGCAAAAGCTCGGATGGTTTCCAAATCCGTTGCTATACAATAGGTGTGATGTAATTTTGCATTTTAGGCATTACAACTTATGCATTATCTTCTCAATTATATACATAACTTAATAATTAGATTTTTATAACTTAGATCAACCTATGCATTCTTTTTTCAGGCACAGGTGGCACACCAAGAGGGTGAAAATGGCCGTTCGTCTCTACCACAGACGGTCCTCAGCTACTAGGGAGAAAATCCAAGCACAGCAGAATGGCCTTTCTCCAGGAACAGCTTTACGGCTGCAAGCTCTAGGAGCTTGCGGTCCTAGAAACTCTCTGGGACTCAGCAGACCGCGATCTCAGTCCCTGTTTCCAGGCAGCCCTCACTGTCTCAGTGTCCCACCTAGATCTCGCTCTCTGTCCTTCAGTGGTGCTTCTAGGCCAGCAGAAAGCACGCTTACAGAATTAGAAGAAGACCACATATTCCAGTGCTATACGCGTGTTATGTATATATTGTTAGGTGGACTAGCAGCAATGGTGTTGGGATTCGTGTGGTATGGAATACGAAATTTCTCGACACTTTAAGAAAGTTCAGTGAAGGAAATGACAGATTTTAAATTTGAACTTTTTAAGACAGTAAGTTGGCTGTCTCTGATGAAGCAGAAATTACTGGTGCGTGTGTAAAATAACAGCGTTTATTAAGCCGAAACGCGCAAGATGAGAAATGAAGGCAGAGTGCCTGGTCGGTGAAAGCAAAATCTAAGGTTTTTATGCATATCGGAAAAAGACCAATTAAAGATGTGGTATTATTTACTTAAAGTCAAGAAAATCTTGCATTGCCTTATTAAGAAAATAATTATAAAAACATTGATTTTAAATTATTAGGCTATAATTTAAACATAACTTTCTCCTCGTAAAATTACTTAAAATTGATAACAACATTTTAAACAAAATATTACATACATTATTTCTCTTATACATTAAGTATAGCATTTCAAAAACATAATAAATAAATTTAGCTAACACCTGTTCCTCATGGAATGACTGAAGGTGCATATGTTGATATATTTTTAATTTTAATGATTTTAACTTCTCGGTTTTAATGATTCTAACATATCTATTCAGAGTTTTCACAATGATATTGTCGAAGATTTTAAAGGAGATTCAGAATATGACTGATCATAAACTTTAGACTGCTGCATTGATATTTATAATGTCATTTAAAATAATAAGATTGTTCTTTTAAATCATTATATGACTGATTATAAAAATTATATTTCTCGCTGGAAAGTAAGTTTAGCAACTAAGCTAAGGCGAGCAAATGCTTTAAAGGTGAGGAAGATGGTAATATTTAATGATTCTTTTACATTGGTCAGAAGTCGTTGTCCCAAAGATATCATACAATAAGAAAATCTCTCTTTCCCTTTACAGTGCATCAGAGGTAAATAAAGTATTGCATAAAATACAAAGGATTACTAATCACTCGTTTGAATGACAATATGTCGGCGAAATCCGGTATTAATACATAAATACAAAAGGCGCAGAAAGAAAAACCAAGAATCAGAAGAAAAATTTGCTTATCAAATTTATAGAATAAGTTAACAAAAAGATTGAAATGGTTATTTTTTATAGTCTTGAAGGATGTTAAAGAAAATTTCGAGCCACTGAAAAAGATTAGAAAATTTTAGCATCAAGATTTACCAAAAATTGCCGTTTCACTCAGTAAGTATGCTTAGAACCTAAATAGGTCAGACCGTTGTTCACTGCATCAATCAATGCGTCTGCAGCATATAGGTCAGAGAAAAAGCCCTGTACTCGGTTACCCTGATTGTTTTTTTGTGATCAACTTCGCCCCCCCCCCCCCCGTGAGGGATTGCGACTGATGAATGGTTACTATGTTTCAAAAACACTCCTTTCTTGCAAATGCTTAGTCCGAACAGCAAAGCCACATAGGAGAAGAAGAAAAAAATTCTTTTCTCACAGCATAAATTGTCTTGTCAAATTTCTTTTGAAACTAAATGGATGCAAAGAATTGTAACATCTAAAACTCAAGCTGTAACAAAGCCTAGCAGTCTTTTTTTAATGCTTATATCATCAACCTAAGGGGATGAGACTTAAGTATTCATCAGTGTAAATGTTAAAATTTTCATATTAAAGAAATCATATTTTTACTTTATTAATATGCTGTATATTTCACAATAAAGAAAATATCGAAATATTTAAAAAGGGCATGGGTAAAAAAACCCACAAATATTTAAAAAGAGCATGGGTTAAAAAAACCCACAAATATTTAAAAAAGAGCATGGGTGAAAAAAACCACTGCTATTCCATTTACATGACTGCGAGTGGGAAAAAAAATAACACTTAAATTGAAACAACTATTTTGTATTAAAGTCATTCAAACCTGTTATATTTAAAAATATTTTTCTAATGTGCACTAATGGAAGTTAGCACAACACATTATCCGATCGCAAAACATTTTTTGAGTAAAAAATTGCTCATATTTTAATAGAAAGAATACAAAATTATATAGAATCATTATTTAGCAGCTATATCAATGGATATTTAATACTGTCACATTTTTTAAATGAAAGTAAAGCTGATATAACTATCTTTTTGCAATATTTGGCAGAAAATTTTATTCATCAAATCTTAATTTTATGTTTTTTCATTCTTTTTTTTTGTACTGAAAGTATCAAGGCAGTTAAAGTATAACTAAATTTTGTGTAAAACTAAGACTTATCAATCAATAATTTAAGTAGAAAATACTTATTTTATAGCTGGTTACAACAAACCAGGGAATAAAAAATTTTATATTATAAAATAAAATGCTACGGTTATTACTTTGGTAGTACTTCTCATTCTGCATGTTTGCAATGTAAACAAGCATCTGCTATGCTTTTTGATTTTGTGTTGTTGATTTTTTCATTGCTAAGAGTTGTAAAAAAGTGTACATATTTTTGAATTAATAAAAAATCTCAGCTAAATTTAAGGACCAAAAAAATGTATTCTCTTTGTACTGTATATTGTATATACTTTCTTTTTTCATGAACTGTTTTCTGTATGTTACCATTTTATGGACATATATTGTCAGTTATTTTGTGGTCAAAAATCCATTAAAAATATTTTTGACTGAGATATTTATTTCTTAATGAAAAAAAGTACGTTTAAACTTTTCATTAATCAGAAGTCATAGATCTATATTAATAGAGAACTATTTATAAAAATAAATATAGAATATAATTATTTTAAGAAAGATTAAATATATTTGTAAAATATCATATTTTAAAACTTAACAATGTTATAACATTCCAGAACTTCAAGATTCTGAAGTTCCCATTAATTTTTATCTCAACATTTGCTCTATCAAATCCCATAAAATCTACATGAGTTATTTAGTATTCATTTTTATCAAAAAACATAAATCATTCTAGTTCAGAAAAGAATGAATAATAGTACATTTATAACTATTAACAGTATATTTATTTTTAAATATGAAGAATAAATTTATCATTTTAACTTCCATAATAAAACAAAACATGTTTTCTCTCGAAATACAAATTACATCCAACAACAGAATGGTTTAGACAGCTTACAAACATAAATGAATACTAGTCACATAACAAGTTTTATAGAAACTGAAAATGCATGTGAAGTGTGCCTTTAACAAAGAAAGACTAAATAAAAATCGTGCAATAATATAATGGATATGTTGTTAAATCTTATTTCATTTTTTAGAATACCAGAGTCAAACAATGCCGTTACTACGACATTAGATTTTAGATTGGTATTATGATGGATTTTGAAAAAAACATACAAAATTCTCTTAACTAAGTACCATTTTATTCTTAGTATCATTAGATAAAACATGCTTCTTCAATACATAAAATCAATGAATTACTTCCTTGGAAATAATCTTGGTAAATGTTTTTTTTCCACTATTGTATCTAAAGTAGACTTATGGAGCCTCACTTATAATATGACTGTTATTGCATGATATTGAATTTTAACGTAATTTAAAAAATTATTCTACACTTAAGCTGATAACCCGGCATTGCTAAGGATTCATATTTTTTGCATATGCCCTCTTCTGTTTCCCCCCCCCCTACAAATATTGTCACTAACTTCTCCAACAAACGTAAATATCCTTTCAAATTCAGCCTTTTCATTACCTTATAACAGTTTGGTTTGAAAAAAATGTGAGAAGTTTGGGAAAAGAATACTGTCTGCCCACCACGAGAACTATCGCCTCCAAATTGTCTAGTTTATGGCGGTCGCTATAGCAACTATTTATGCTAGGGAAGATTCATTTCGAATAGGAGGAATATAACAGAAGTCGGAGTTTCTTCATTCTTGGCGCCAGTTTGCGGCGGAATACATTTGAATGAACTTCTACCTACTAGAAATGGATTCTTCTTATGATAACCTGTTTCTATAGCAACTACCATAAACTAGACACTTTGGCGGTGCCAGTTCTCGTGGCGGACAGACAGTATTTATTTTAAACAAGAAACCATATATGTACAGAGTTTTCCTGGCGTTGCTGATTAAAAAATATTAACTTACAAAATTCTTTAGGAGGAACAAAATGTTGATAAAAATATACTTGTAAAATAAAAATACAAAAAAAAATTGCGATTCATATTTCTTTTTGTCCAGAAGACAAAAAGGGAGGGGAAAAAATGCAAGAAAACGATTTAAAGGAAAAAATAAAACCTTTTATTCAAATCAACTTCCTTACTTCTGGCTAAAAAAAATAATAATTGAAGAGAGATAAATAAAAAATGCGAGAGCTCATAAATTAAATAAGGGATGTGAATGAATAATAATGGAGAAAGAAAAAAAGAAAATTGGTGAAGATAGACAAAAAAGGGTCGAATTTACTACTTAAAATTAAATAAAAATCCATTTCAAAATTCTAAAATAATTTTTACGGCATTAGCTCCCTTTTGTGCTAATTTGAACAGGCAAGCTCTTATTATGTATCGCCTGTATAATGATTCAGGAGAAAAATTAAAATATCTGAGGTTTTTTCTTTTATCTTTCTTCTGAAGAAGTTATATAAATATTGCATACAAAGAAAAATGAACAGTATCAATAGCCCTTTTATTTATTGATTTAATAACTGTTTTTGAAAATTCCTATAGTGCCTATACTAATAATTCATTTTCCTATGTTTCCTACTAATTTTTGATGAACATTAATTAATTTCCTAACTATTATTTACGTGTTTATCACGTGTAAAAATTGGTAATTATGTTATTTTATGAATAGATAAAAAAAATACCCATTATTTAGTGTTTGGTTTTATGAAATGTGATGAAAATGGAATTACCGAACAAGTGAAAGGGCAATTAAGATTTTTAAAGTACATTTTAACCTAACAATAACAAGTGGTTTCTGTCCAAAATCAGATGCAATCTTTTCATGGATTTCATTGCAAGTTTTGAAATTAAAACCCTTCTTCTTGATTAGACACTGAAGGTGGCTAATTCTGCTATTTATTCAATTATTATTGTTATATTGGTATTATTAAAAATTGGATTTTTAACTTTTATTTTGAAAATCTACATAAGTTGCAAGTATGCATATATTTAGTCTTCCATTTTAACAATTTATATATTGTAGTCTTACAAAATGAATCAAAAGTATTGAGATAAATCAAAAAGTGTGTATCAACTAACATGCTCAAGTTTCAGTTAAGAGATTGATTTTTTTTTCCCTTCAAATCTCTTAAATTTTCTTAAGCCATTCAAAAATTAAGTAAATTAATTAATTTTCAAAAACAGTGTTGCTTAAAGATAGCCTTCATCAGGTTCCATAAAGTAAAAATATACATATGTTTAATTTATAAATCGATTATATCAAATAATAAAATTAATTTTAAAAGTTTAGAATTGACTTTAATGAATATCATTAGAAGAGCTATCATTCTACATTTATATAAAAAGTGCTGATCAAAAGATAAATGAAAAGAATTTCAAAAATTTTGCAATGTCATGTAAATATTATTATTTTGTGGTTATTTTCCAGCCAATGAAAGACTTTCCTTTCCAAGAATATTTCAGTCAGAGATCAATCATAGAAAACAATACACAAAGTAAGAAAGGGTAGCTACAGATTTAAAATTTATTGACCAAGTGTCAATCAGTGTCCAAACGCAAAATGCACAGGGAACATTCCTATAAAGAAAGACAAGATTTCTAAAAATTAGAACACTTTGTTGGGTGGAAAGAAATCTTCTGAACCAAATTTGTATCAGAAGAATGGTTATGTAATTTCAAATTTTGAAAATAAATAAGAATATGAGGCATCAACACTAACTAAAGAAAAATCCCACTCAAAATATTTTGGAAAAATTTTAGAAAAATCTTTGAATCAAGATGTGTTTTGGTTTAAAAAATATATGAAATTATACACTATGAATTTTAATGACTTGAATAATAATCCCCAACCTTGGCACCACAGTTTCAGAAGCTCTGCTATAAAGCAACAACAAGCCTTAAGTTGTACTCAAATTTTAAGTGAATACTACGAAACTGTTTCCGATTCAATTCTTCTGATATACAGGGTGTCCGGGAATTGTTGGTCACTTTTCAAAAGTTAATTTTTAAAAAAAATATTTCAACTACGAATTTTTTAAAAATGAGAGCGCATTTTAAAGTTTTTTTCAGATAGATAACACACTGTTTCTGAGGTCCAGGGGGTCGTAAATTACTAAAATTCAAAAATTTGTTTAGAGCCATTATTTGCGAAATTATTAAAACTGGAAGAAAAATTAAAAGCATGTATTTGTAGGGAATTTTACACTCTTTAATTTGTTGATTCACATGTAGTGCGAAAAATGAAGAGTTTTCGAGATATTCAAGAAAAACTAAAAAAGAAACCAGAAAACACGCATCGGCGTCTGCTGATCGGTAGGCATTACGGATGGAAATCTGTCACCTGTGACTGAAACTGAACTATCTAATTAGATGACCCCTTCTCTGCTATTCTTAACTATATTCATAGGAACTGAACTATCTAAGGAGTCATCTAATTAGATAGTTCAGTTTAAGTCACCAGTGACAGATTTCCATCCGTAATGCCTACCGATCAGCAGAAGCCGATGCATGTTTTCTGGTTTTTTTTTTTTAGTTTTTCTTGAATATCTCAAAAACTCTTCAGTTTTCACACTGCATGTGAATCAACAAATTAAAGAGTGTAAAATTCCCTACAAATACATGCTTTTATTTTTCCTCCAGTTTTAATATTTTCACAGATAATGGCTCTAAACAAATTTTTGATTTTTAGTAATTTATGACCCCTTGTACTACAGAAACGGCGTGTTACCTATCTGAAAAAACTTTTTAAAATGTGCTCATTAAAAAAAAAATTGTAGTTCAAATATTTATTAGTTTTTTTTATTATTAAATTTTGAAAAGTGTCACACAATTCCCGGACAACCTGGATTTCAATATTTTTTGGTACATGGTAAAAAAAAAAAAAAAAACCTCCATTACTTAATTGACAAATTGCAAAATCAGATTAAGCATGAAATTAGTAAAGAGAAAATGTTTCCCAATTTATGAGATGACAACAAGACAATACATGCTTTAAAAAGAACAAAAATGATACTAAGCATAATACAAAATTTGTCACCATTAGCGTGAAAACTTGGAAACCATTAAAAAACACAAGGAGTATGATGAAAATTATTTATTTAAAACTAAATTAGATCCAATTTAAACATTTTGTTTTCTTCGTTCAAATAAAGGGATTGAATTCTTTCCCAATGGACAAGATTCCAGTGGATTAGGTAGTTTTTGATAGGAAGGGAAGCATGTTATATTTTCCCATCCTCTTTGCTCTTCAGGTACTTGAAGTTTTGTTAAAAGTCTTTTAGATAAATTGGGTACCACAGGTTGTAACAAAACACCACTTATTCTTAACACTTCTAATACAACATGTAACATTGTAGATAATGTCTCTTTACTTTTCTCGTCTTTCATCTTGACCAATTCCCATGGCTTATTGGACTGCATAAATGCATTTGCATCCCTCAAGCATGCCATTATATCGTCAATTCCTTTGTAAAAGTAACCTTCTATGAAATGCCTCTGTACCTTATCTAGAACGATGAAACTAAGTATTAATATTATTTTATATTTTGACACGCATGAATCAAGAATACAGAAAAAAAAAAACCTTAAAAATTCAGTTGAACAAAAATATATTCTGCGATTGTTTTAAAAATATTCATTGCTAAACATTTAAAGGGGCCTTATTCCACTTCCATAAATAAATACTTTAACAATAACTTTGTTTTGTTATTTTTTAAAGAAATGAACAATGCAATAAAGCTATTGAACAGTCCTAACACCAGGAGAAACCCTGAAAGAGTTGCCTCACATAGACGAGTCGAAGAAAGGAGGGAAAAGCACACAAAATCACCGCAACATTTGGCAAACAAAGCGCTCTTCGTTAGGTGAGAATTTGTTTTCGACCGAAGAACAAAGCTAATTACAACTTCCGTCAGTTCTATCCACGCCAAGCGAAATGAAGCTCTCTTCTTCACCCCCAAAATGCAGTGAAATATCCTGTTTCCATAACGAATGCCACCGGGAAGTCTAGTTTCTAGGGTTTTTCTTGTGGCGGTATGACAGCACTATAGCATTGCATCAAATTTAGGAAGGGAAATAGCTTGATACTTAGTTGATAGATTCATTTTTTTTTGTTTGAATGTTATTTTTTAGTGTCATGATTAATTTCGAAATAAATAAATAAAGAAAGAAAAAGATCATGTAATAAAACTAAAATATAAATAAAAGAGCAATTTAAATCAAATACATTTTAAAGTGAAGGGGGGGGAGACATTTTTTGCTACAATACCACATTATAAATCAGCAAGATAAATAAAATGCACAAATTATTCTCAATAAAAATGATATAAAAATATAGTTATTATAGTTTAGTGTTCAGAGCATCAAAACATCAACACTGAAGTTTATGAAGACTTAAAGTTTAACAAAGATTTAAAATAATTTTCAGAACAAGAAAGCTATCACAATTTTTAAATTAATGTAATAAGATAAACCTCAGATTCTTTTATTAACTAAATTTCACATTGGTACAAATTTATTAATTTATATCACTATAAAAAATTTAAACTTCGATAAAAAAACTATACATACTGAAATAGAGTAATTTACATTATTTCCTAAATGTTTACTTAAAAAGAATGAATGCCTAATTTACCTGGTAAATCAGATGTATTATTAATAAGGCTTTCAACATTTGAATCCTTAAGATCATCTAGGGAATTATGATAAAATTTTGGGAAGACTTGATCAGGATTCAGAGCTGGCGCACAGCTGCGGCTTAGTAAATTACCTAGAGTATCGGCCAGTTCTGCATTTACCATTCTATGCATTTTCACCTCACTGTAATCTAAAATGTACAAACAGTTTTTGATATTTTATAGCTAAAAATAATAACATTTTTATTAGTTTCATAATTTCGCAAAATAATTATTTGGAAAATAGAAAATCATTGTAAAACTATAAATGTAATAAAATTATATTAAAGGTTTTGCAAAATATATCATGCAATAAGTTTGGAAAATAACCACTATTGAACATTTTGTAAAATACTATTACAAAAAGAATACAATTACAAGTTCAAAAAAAATATATTCAACTTACATATAAGGAATGTAAAGTGCCATTATTATTACAGTACAACCTCGAAAATCCGGACTGCTCGGGGATTTGGGAGGTCCGGATTTCGGAAATTTCCGGATTTTAGATATCTGACTTAAATGAAATGTCAAAGTTCTGATGTCACTGTGTAAGTAAGTTACGTCACAATTAAGCCAGCATGTGCAGACGTCTTCAGAACAGACTCGGGAGTCGCAAGGCAACGGCAAATGGTTGCCTTGGTAACGCCTCTGACATTTGCGCATTCGCAACCAATCGAGACGTATGCCAATGTACACATTGAAGTCAATTTCAACAACCCCATATAAAAACATGTTTTAAACAATAAAAACATAGTGAAACATTAAAAAATAATACAAAGACAAAAAAAAAAGTAGTTTAAAATGAATAGAATGACTGGAATTTCCACATCTTGCCTCAAGCGTTCTAGTTTAAAATTTATTTAGCTAATTTTTTTCTCGTCACGAGTTGAGAAAAATCGTCCGGTTTTCGAGGTCAGACTGTATTTTTTTTTAATTTAGTATTTTAAACGATTCTGTATCTTTACTAAGTTTTAAAAATACTATCACATTGACAGGATTTACAAAATTTTTCTCTCGTATAAAATTTTAAAGGTACTGCTCTTCGCAATGTGTGTGTGTTGTTAAAAATGTTTGTTATTCAGAAACATTAAAACAAAATTTTAAAATTATTTACTCTGTATTAAAATATACAAAGTCATTTTAAAACATTTCGTTATCAGTTATTTACTTTGGAAGATAGCTTTCATTAACATGCCTATTAGCATTTAAATCACTTTCAGTCTCAGCTGAAAATTTTATTTTGCTAAGAATATTCAGAGAATGACAACTCTCAATAAATATCTTTGAACTTAGTGTGATAAATAATGCTTAAATAAATGAAGGATAATTCACTGTTTAAGCTTTGATTCATTTTATTTATGTTTATAAGGAGAGATTTTTGCAATTGATTTTTCATTCATTTCCTGATGTGTTAACAGTTCTGCGTTTGTGATGACAATGCAATATTTATACATTTCGAGAACGTAACTGATTAATCTAATTAATTTTTCATTCAATACAAGAAAAGACACCTGATAAAACATTTGAAAAAAAATTGATAAGAATACTCCATAATAAAATCAAAAGCTTTTGAAAAACACACATTTATTAGTATACTAAAATGCAGAATATTTTTTAATAAAAAATCTAAAAGTCAAAGCAAAAATGGTAAAATTATGAGGTACTGTAAACAATATAGTAAAAAAATTAAACAACAATAAATACCAAAAAAGAAAATTCTTAAACATTCATTAAAAGTTAAAATGTATTATGCATGCAATTAAAACTCAAATTTACTTAAGAGTATTTACATCAGTCCTCTCACACTTTTTTTATTTTTGTTTGACTTCGAGATTTATATATATATATATATAAAAAATCATATTCTATATTTTAATATAAATAATACACTGATAAGAATGAACTTTTTAAAAACTTTGCTTCGCTATTAGCTCCTTTATTCATAGCTATACACACATATTTTTTTGAAATTGATTACAGCATCATACAAAAAGATTTTTGTACGTCTTACATATAAAATCTATGTAATATAAAAAATAACTTCGAAGGAAGTTATAAAATTTTATCAGTAAAAAAGACTAAAACATTATAGAGCTAACATTTTGATAATTAAAATGCTAAAAATATTTTAGCTATTTAATAAACATTGAAATGATGAAGTAATAAGTAATTAAACAGAAACAATTATAAAAATGATCTAACTTGTATCGTTAGTAGGAACTGAAGCTCGGAGAAGAAAATATCGAAAACCATCGCAGCCGTATCTGTTTATTAATGACATAGGATCAATCACATTACCTTTGCTTTTAGACATCTAAAAAAAAATACCAAATCAGAGTACATTAAAACAAAATATTTTTTAATTACTAATTGATAGCACCCATTAACAGAAAAAAGCAAACTGATGCATATGAATTCTCATGTTTTATAATTTTTTTAAAGAAACATAAGCATATATTGAAATGTTGATTGCAATATACAAAAATAATTTAATAAACCTATAAAAACAGTAATATTTAGGCGAGAAATTTGTTAAATTTTCGATGCAAAACAAAATCCACATAGAACAATAAAGTGTCATAAAGGGTACACTGTGAAAGTTTATTTGAATATGTATGTGCTTGTATTTATTTAGCGTTATATATTACAGTTCCCAGACATGACACAGGCTTGGAACAAAAAAAATTGAACCTAAATAATGAATCGTGCAAACATAAATGCCAAGAAGTAAAATAAGTATGATTAATTGAACAATAAAATAAATAAATTTATACAAAAGGGGCCCAAGATATTAAAAATATTGTAAGATTATTATATAAAAGAAAATTAATAATGATAAAATCTGATGCTGAAAAAGCTGAAATCCGCGGAAATGTGTCACATCCGAGTTCCATAGAAATTTTTGAAAGCTTTAAGACCATGTCTGCTTGAGAATGAGAAAAAACATGCATGAAAAGGTAATATGTCTGTAATATTAACTCAATTTGTCATTGCTATATTTAAGAATTTCATTAGAACTATTAAAATGTGATAGACACAGGGACGAGATTGGCAAAAAAGCAAAAAGACTGAAATCATACACAAGCAAAAAATTTGTACTATAATTTATACGCGAAAGATGTTTCAAGAAGTAAAGCATCAGAATATACAACATGATGAAAATATTACTCTATAATAATTAATAACTTAATTATTTATAATTCAGTACGTGTAAATAAGAAAAAAATATTAAATTATTATTAAATCATTCACATTAAAAGTTAACAAACAAGTTTAACACATCATCAGGGGCATCAGAAAATACAAAATTAAGACATTAAAACATATTTAACACCTGTACATCACTGGGATGCAACATTCACCCAACAAAAGTCCGAGAATTATATTTAATAGCCTTTTGATAAAAGTTAGCTAAAAAAAAAATTAAAATAAGGACAAATAATTTCCTTTGCTTCATGCAATAGTGAAAATTTTATTAGCTCTTTATAAATTACAATAATGTATCATATACTGTATTCTGTTTCATTCCTTTTATTTTTTATACATTTTTGCAAAAGCAACAGCACAATGATTTTGTGCCTTATAAAGTGAGAGGGGTCGAAAAATTGTACAGTTACAATGACAGATTCATTTACAATTATTGTTATTTGAAACCCTTTGAAATATTTCGTTAATTGTTAAAGAATTGGTATTCTTTCGTTTTTTTATTTGTGTGGCTTTTGTTGGTAACAGATCTCCGTTAACACACTTCATCCCTTGTTTTGGAGGGTTCCTATATTTGACAGATTTTTTTTTTCAATAAAGGATGTGTTTACATCCTCTTCAAGTTTATTTTCAATAGAGGCTAAAGTTTTTGCACAGTCTTCGTTAATATATCTCTGTTTAATTACTGGCATAGTTGTAGGGACTTCATTATCTCTAGAATGCCTAGGTATATCATGTTTTATTTTTTATTTTGAGAAGGTTTTTTGTCTTATTCTCTGCTTTTTAGCTACTTCTTTTGACAGAAGTTTCTTTTTTTTATGCAGTTTATTTCTTTGTTTTTGGTCCATTTTTTATTTCTTCACCTTGGTGCGCCCTAACAAGATGACTTTAAGTTCTCAACTAATCTTTTTTCAACATGTTCAGGCAAAATCTTTTTTTTTAAATATTTTTTTGCAAAATATGCCACAGAGGTTTTGTTTTCTGCAAAAAGGGTGGTACTTAATACTTTGAATGTTGGAATGTTCATCCTTGTAAATCTTGCTGATATAACGTTGATTCGTCAGAAGAAGATGAATCAGCTAGTTTCCTAGCCGGTGGAGTTAAGCCGCATGGCCGAGCATATTTCTGAGAATTTTCTTTCAAAAATGGAAGATAGAAAGGTTTCTTTTCTTTATGCAAAAACGGAATTTTCGGAAGAAAAAGCAAATTTTTGTGGTGGGGGAAGGAAGAAAAAAAAAAAATCCTCCAGAATAACAAAAAAGCGGAAATTCGTGAAAAAGCGGAAGAATCTCATCCCTGCTTTCAGTTAAATGCAATAGATATAATTATAATGTTACTCACTCACATACTTTTTCATAATTTACAGTCCAATGAGAGTGGCAGAAAATTTGTCTAGGAAGGTCATATCCTGCAGCCAAGAGAAAAGCAGGCCAATATATAGCATGGAATCTGAGAATACAAATAAAATATCTGTTGATATATTTTTAAAAGAGGGGGGAAATTAAATTTCTTATAAATAACTTATTCTTTCCCTTTCTCATCCATTATAATTAATCAGAAATTATTCATTCATAGTTATGAACAAATTATTTAAGCTTTTAATAATTCTATAATTTTTTTAACTAATAATATATGTAGATTTCTACAGTTCCATGAAATCAACAACATTAAGAAATATGCTATGACATTTTTGATAGCAAAGTAAAAAATTCAAAACGTAAATAAATTTTTAAAAAAAGTTTCTGCCTTATTTTAGGTGCTATTTTTTTAACCATATCCAAATTCCTCAGAATTAACATACACAGAGAAAAGCTATTGTTAATGCCTACTACATATGACAAAAGATTTATATAATATGCAGATCTGAAATATAATGATGAAAAACACTAAGTTTATAAATATATATGACAGAGATTATAGTTTTTGAAGGAATTTTTTCTTTTATTTTATATTTTGACTGTTAACTCTTTGTGGCGCAAGGCATTAAACTTTTTGAAATATGATGAAAAAACATCATGAATGGGTTTAGTTTATTATTTAGACATAGAATCTACAATTTTTTTAAAAAAATTGCTTCATTCCGGGGGGGGGGGGATCGTCCCCCTCATATGAGAACCCCTTTAGATACAGCCACCTTGATACACTCAAACAATACTGTTGAATTTTACCGAAAAGCAAAAATTAAAACTTCAAGAATATTGGAGGAAAATTTTCGAGTTAATTTGCTAAAATTGTAAACATCCAGAACTGAAAAAATTTCTTACCTCAGAGTTAAGGAATTTTCCCAAACTTTATTTCTAATAATTCCTATTCTGAAACTAAATTTCATAAGGCTGCTATATACACTCTAAAAGGAGTACTATTAGCCCTATCCTAAACCTATTATTTTCCATTTATAGTTGAATTTAAAGGTTAAGAAGCGAGTGAAATTAGGTGTGACATCAGCTGGCACACTGTGTCGCAAAGGGTTAAAGCATTTGAAAATTTATACCGGTGCTTTATTTAGGATTTGCCATTTCCATATTATATTGATTTTTTTTTATTTTAAAATAAAATTATCAACAGAGTTAACAATTTCATATTTTCAAAAGATATCAAATAAATCTTTAAAATAATAATAAATACACTCATTTTTTAAAATTAATTTTCATAAAAAAATCAGTTACATAAAATTAACTCACCAGCGAATAACCTACAAGCATCAAAGACGTACTTCAGCAGTATGTCAAGTTTGTAATAAATTGTTTTATTATTTTTCAATTATAAAGATCACAAATGAAAATAAAATTAAAAAGAGTACTTACTTCAAAATATCTTTACCAATAATATGGCAATCAATAGGCCACATAAACTCACTTCCTCCATATTGTCCTACTGTTAAGTAATTCACCAATGCATCTAACCACACATATATCTAGAGGATTTTAAATATAAATTTAAAAAGGTATTTTGAAAGGATAAAAAAACATTGCTTCATTAAGAATCATTATAATTTGTTCAACAGAAGTCAAAGCTCGATAATTGTATAAAATTTAGACAAACTACTGGAATTTCTGAAAATTACACAAATGATTTGTTAATTGTTGTTGCAAATGAAATGAAGAAATATAAATTAAATGGTTGCGCTGCGCTATTTTCTAATTGGTATTAATAATTCATAAAAAGTATTACTAATAATGTAATATCAATTTTCAGAGTTTCTATTGCTAGATTTTGAAATCAGAGAAAATAGGTTTGTAATTCCATTCAGGAAAAGATACTAACATTGAGATATTAAGAAAAAATTAACACAAAAGGAGAGTTCTCCAGCAAATTATTACAAACTGTTTAAATAACTGGAAAAATTTCATAAGAGGTATAAAGAGCAAAAGGTTACTATGGATATATTTTTATTAAAAATACCAATTGAATGGGTGGTTGGAAAAAGGATAACATTCTAATAGGATTTCATTGGAATGTTATCCTTTTTCTAATCATCCATTCAAGTTTTTTTATTGAAACTTTTAAGTTTCAATAAAAAATTAGCTGAGTTTAATTATATTAACGTCCCATTTTGAAGCAACATGAGGGCTATTTTGGGACGGACCTCATAATTTTGAACTACGGTCAGATGACGAGGACAACACCTGAGCTGGCACTCCTTCTCCAATCTTCCACGCCACACCAACGGGAGGACGTTTGGCCACTACATATGATTTAGCGTGCAACAGGCCCCATACACGGCGGATCTTCAGTGGAATCGAGTTTTGAAACTCGAACCCTCCGGCCCCAGAGCCGAGACCTTGCCGCTAGGTCACTGCAGCATATTTAAACTTTTAAACACATTTAAGTTTACATAGAGTAGAAAGAATGGCTATAGATGGAACCAAAGGAAAATAGGTCAGAAAATTTCTTTTTTTTACATTTTCATTACAATTTA
>BGPR01025959.1:0-21904 GCA_013235015.1 Araneus ventricosus | reverse complement strand
ACGCCATAATAGTAAAATACAATTCAACGCTACAACACAATAAACATCACTAGCCGCCAAAATCGCGGGACGCCTAAGGAAAATGGACTAACTTAGCAAGAGAATGCATGACAAGTCAGTATTCACGCCGTAACTGCCAACCGGATCAGAATAAAACTGTTTTCATCTTCTAGCAGTGAATTTGAGAAATAAAATGAATTTTTTTTAAATTATGACACTGCCAAATTAGTTACATCACTTAAGCAACAAATTTTTCACTTAAAATGTAGATTATTTTGAAAAGAATTTTCATCACAAGGGTCTTTTTTTTCTTAGCATTTCTTGCAAAGGAGATATGGATATCTCTTAATTTTTTTTAAGAACACGGATTCCAAGATCATTGTAAGAAAAAAAAAAAAAAAGGAGGGGAAGTGATTTTTTTCGGGAAAAAAGAAAGCGGAATTTTCTGAAAAGCGGAAATTTTCATTTCAAGAAAAGAAAAAAAAGCGTGAAAATCTCATCCTACATTTAAAAGAAAGATGATTAATATTGAACCCATTTCTGACCTTTTGAAATGATGAGAGTTGGAAAGTTTATATACAGTGACTTAAATTTTATATACACCACTCTAATTTTTAAAGGTCTAAAGAATAAATATTTAAGTTAAATATTTACAAGAATAAGGAACAAGGACAATAAAATTATTACGGTAGAAAATATAAAAGGGCACTTGAACATTTTTATTAAGATAACTTCTACGTCAAACCTGGAAACTCCATGTCACAAAAATTGAGTAAACATTTCTTAAGGAATGGTTTAATATGATTTGATCCCATTATTTCACTAAAATGAATCTTATAATATTTTCAATCTTAGGGTGATGAACGTTCATTTTCAAGTAATAGTGAAATTTTCGCCATCAAAATGAGTTCCAGAGCTGAAGCAAGCATGGATATTGGGAAATAAGTTATTCAAATACCTAAAGAAAGTAAATTTACAGAAATCGCAAAAAGAAATTCACCAAATAAATATGCGTTCAAAAAAAATTATCTAGAAATATAAAAAATTGAATAAATGTATTAATAAACTGAAAAGAAAGAAAACTTTAGTCTTCAACGACGAAGAGAAAAAAATCATTCAAGAATAATAAAGAATATTTACGCTTGTGTCACAAAATTGCTACATCTACTGCCACAAAAACAGAAAAACATGTTTCTGTAGAAATAATTTGAAAGAGTTCTCATAAAAGCACATTTAATGGGTTATAGAAGAATGTAAGAAAAACTATCGTATCAATCCGTAAATCGAGAGAAAAAGATATTTTGTTACAAAACCATTTCTAAAAAAAATTCTTGTGACTTCTTGAATCAAGACAAAGTCAGTGAAGAAGATAAATTTTAGATTTTGGGGTGATATCTTGCTATAAATGTTCGAAGCTTAATTCTTGAGCTGCTACGTCAAAAACACCCAAATGTTACACGGTTGTGGTTCGTCTTATATGAGGCTGTACGTCCGTCTGCAAACGGCGTAGAAAAAAACTTTGTCTTATTCATGGAATTGTGATAAAAAGGACATACATGGATATATTAAAGAGAAATTTGAAATAAAGTGCTCAAAAAATTGTGCTTATCGTCGAATTATATACTTAGCAAAATAAGATCCAAAGCTTTGCAGCTGATTTCCTTTATGGTTATTGAATAATTGAAAAATACTGTTGCATATTCCAATTAATATTCTGATCTCAACGTCGTTGGACAATTTGTAGTCTCGTCAAGATATTTCTGGCCAACAATCACGAAAACTTAAAAAAAAAAAAGCATTTGTAAGAAAATGACAAAAGTATCCAGTGAAATAACAGAAATTCTTCTTATTATCGCTTATTTAAAACGGCTTCCATGTTTTTCAGAACGTGGAAGCCATTCTAAATGTAAAGGGTATACAATAAAGTTTTAACCGATGGCTTTTGTTTTAGCAAATGATACAAGATATATAATTAATTTTGTGATATGAAATTTGCAATTAATGCAAAAAATCGTGATAATTAAAATATTTTTAATTCCTCGTTCTTCCTTTCCTTCCAATACATTTTGAATGTGTATTTTATTATTCTGTAAATATTAACATTGAAAGAAATGAATTTTATTCTTTGACATTTTGAAAAGGAGAAAGTGGTGTATACCAAATTTTGAGAGCCATTTTATTTCAAGAGTAGATCCGTTACCGAATGCTGTTCAGACACAAACAGGTGGTCATCCACAGCAAGAACTCAAAACGAACAACAGAAATGTTTAAGGATAGCAACTTTGTTCACAGAATATAGCATACACGTGCCGTAGATGTTGCTGATAGTTAAGGCCAAAATGCCACTTTCATCGTTCCTGAAACATTTCTGGCATCTTTTTTCCTTTCACTTCCAGTGGATCAGGTTTTTTCTGATGCTTCCATCCGAAAGAATGTGACCTCATTAAAACCGAAACTCGAAACTCGACAAACATTTCAGAGAAGAAATCAATAGTTTTAAAATGCGTCAATAGAAAATTTGAAATTTTTTATTTAATCTTTTTTTTTTTTTTTTTTTTAAAAAAGCTCGTTTTTGCACATTTCGTCCGGTTTTGAGAGTCATAAAGTAGAACCTGAAATCAACGCAGGTTTATGTCAGCTGTCAAGATAGGAATACTTTTCACAGCTCTCCCGTTAAACGTCACTGAAGGTTTCCGGTAAAAAATATTTCGATTCTACTACAACGCACGAAAATTCTAGTCTGTATGTAAAACAGATAGCTATCAAAAGAATAAAAAAAAAGCAACAAGTCAACAAAGGTTGAGCTTACATTTTAAAATCAAAATGACTTTAAAAAAAATACACTCAGCAATCTTTTAATGTCGGAACATTTGAGAACTTTAGGATTCTTTAGAATAACGATAATGGAAATTAAATTGATAAATATATAAGCATGACTGCGATAGTAATAAACCAACAAAGCAACCAAGAAAGCGAATTTAAAATGGGATTCAATTTAATTGAATCATTCTTCCAAACAAAAATGCGAAACCGAACTTCCATCCAAAGGCACAAGTTGAATATGCGCACTTAACAGGTTACGACAGGATATCGCACAATGGTAGCAATAATACGTACTATTTCTAACTTTATAAACAGATTTGAGCCGTATGCCGAAATTCATATTTTTGAATTCACCGAGATCCTAAAATGAAATGCTCAACCACGATTTTCATCTTGAATCCTTCAGAAGCAAGGACAGCAATACGTAACTGAACGAAGCAGTGCATATAAATAACAATTTGCTTCGTTTCAAAAGTAGTTAGACCTATTTATAAACGTTACATCTAAACTAAGAACGAAAAAATCTGTAGTTGGAAGCTTAATACATGCGCATAAATGCTGTCGTTTAACTTTAAGGATTATCTTTCTCTCTCCTAACTGTTGACTGACAAAATCCGGTATCGCCAGGATAGTTTAACCGATTTAGAGCGCCTGGATGTAGCTCAGGAGATGCGAGGCTCGCATCCTGGAAGTATTTCTTCTTTATAACTTTATCTGAAATTGGGGAGGCACAATTACATGTTGGCAGTCTGTGCTTCGGAGGCGGAGGACGGGGAATTCAAAATCCAATTCCACCGAGGATCCGCCATGTATGTGGACATCTTGAACTCTAAATCTGTCACCATTGGTGAAATTTCCATTCATTAATAAGTTATAGAAGTTTAGAGAATAGGGTGCCAGCTCGGATGTCACCCACATTATTTGACCAAAAGTTCAAAATTGCGGTGCCCATCTTAAAGTTGGTAATACCATAAAAATACCCCGAAACCGATTACCTTAGGTTGATAAAATAGCGTCTTAGTTGATAACCGAAATAATGGCAATGGTATCTACGATCATATGACTTTTCAGCAGTTCATTTTCACTAGTGTTTAAGTACCTGGAAATTTACACGCACACGCATTTCGATGGAACTAGCGAGTTCATAATACTCGTTATAAATCAAACGGATGCGTCTGTTGAGAGTATACAGATACATTTTCTGCTTTCTTTAGTAATAACCTCGTAGATCTCAGAAATCTCGTGATTCTACAGCGTAACTTCTTCTTAGATTGCTAGCTTAGTTTACAAAACGCACTTGTATATTTTGCTCTCTTGCTCAGAATAAGATATTGGACTATGTATAGTCACTGAATTCAAAATATTCGTTTGCTAGAAATATTTATTCTCATACTGTAATAATATATGAATTATCGTTTGTAGCGATAATGTTCATGTATTTTAAACGCGACAAGTTCATTTCAGTTAGCATTTTATTATATAATCACTAATTTGGTTTCTAATTCTAATGTAATAGAATATTAATTAAATATAAATATAGATATAAATTATAAATTTGATTTCTAATTCTAATATGAACCAGAAGCAAAATAGAAAATTCGAGTGCGCACTTTTATCTGTTTTTTTTTACACGATTTCATCGATACATGCAGTTTCTGGAAACTAGGAAAAGAGGAAAAAAAATTCTATGGCCCGCACGCAGAGCTTGCGACATAATTGTCAGCTCGACTAATGGCGATTTAATGATGCGGGCTCTCTCTTGTTCAATGTCTTTTATGGTGATAATTTTTAACAACCCAATTAAATTGTCAGAGTTTCAACCACAGAGATTATACTTCCGTTTACCAGAAAAAAGCTCTTCTTAGGATTAAATGTCTTCAAAAAAGTGAACTATGCACCGCCCTGTTGTAGATTTTGTTAATACTTAATTTCCTTCAAAATTCTCCGTTAATAAAAAAAAATTATTCTCTATTTCTTAACTCAAAGCATCATCAAAGGTTAATTTTTCCTGCAAAGTCAAAATGGTTCAATTATCAGGTCTTATTTTCTGCATTATGGAGCATTAATTTTAAAACGGCAGCGAAATTTTTCTCTGACAAATGTATAGCTATGTGTTTCTATGGTAGGAAAAGAACTTGCAAACTTGAAATCGAACATGTAGTTCACAGAAATAATTGTTGAAGAAAAACATGTAATTTGTTGAAATGAATTTGAAGTTGCTGTTGTTGTTGTTTTTAAGTTTCCATGGGGCAAGTTATTTTTCCCGAAGGATCCATTCTTGGTAACTGAAATTAATTTTCTTAAAAACTTTATCAGAACTGTAAAAATGTTTGACCATAATAGCATATGAAAAAGATTTAAAATTTACAGTTTCGTACGAAAACTTAATCGCCGCATTCATAAATCATTTATTAGAGAATCAGTTGAAAAATATGAACAAAACAGTACTTTAAAAGCGATCTACTTCGGTGTTTTATTAATAAATATATGATTATGCATATTTTTCAATGGGAAATAATGAAAATCAAGTAGGAAACAAAACTTGTTACAGATTTGAAAAGGTTTCAATGACTGGGAGAATCTATAGAACTGTTCCGCGAGAAAAAATATACCGACAGCGATTCAAATTTCGCACCTCCTAGTTATTTGTTTTCGCACAATTTATTTTAAAGGAGAACTTACGAACATCTTCTTTGTGATACCTTACCTCATTCAGA
Source organism: Araneus ventricosus (assembly GCA_013235015.1). Taxonomy (NCBI): domain Eukaryota; kingdom Metazoa; phylum Arthropoda; class Arachnida; order Araneae; family Araneidae; genus Araneus; species Araneus ventricosus. Next base: position 16,364 of record BGPR01025959.1, on the reverse strand, counting down.
TTTGTCGACACACGCTGCATTGCAAAAGTTTTTAAAAACTCGAAATCTTTCTGAATGCCATACAAACATGTGCGTCAAGTGTAAATTGTCACCGATTTGAATGATAAATTTAATATAACACAGATGATTTCATGTCCTTTTTGTTTTGATAACGCCCGTAATTGCTTGCATCGTCTATGGGGGGAAATATAGGTTCATACATGTCGTTTTAGCTATACCTTATTAATCTGTTCATTTTAGTAGGAAATACTTGTTTTAGTTATATTTATAAATAAGAATTTATGTTTCATTTAAATATTCCACGTCGGTATGAAGAAAGTACTTGCGCATAAATTTAGTACGTAACTGCGTACGTAGTTATGAATGCTAGTACGCATAAATTTTCCGAAAACATTACGGTTAAGAGCAATTTACGATTGATATTCATGGGGAAAAAATGAAATACCTGCTAAACAAAACGCGAAAAGAAATTCATTTCTTAAATACCTTGTAATTATCGTTTCGACGATTTTAATTACCCCCACTGAAAAAAAAATCTTTCGAATAAGAAACTGTTATTCATTCATGTATTTAAAAGCATTATTAAAATCTTAACGCAATTACGTACCAAGATGTATGATGCGTGTATTTTTACGATAATGAAATCCTTTATTTATTCCAAAAGCATTTTGCGCTTAAATGAAGTTTTTTTCTGTTTTCTACTAGAAAATAAAGAGAAGATAAGTTTTAATGAATTCGTGCCATTGTTTGTTTTTTCATTCTGTATATGTATTTGCATTAATTGGAAATTTTGTTACTTTCAGTTTTTCTTTTCAAAAGGCTTAATTTTGAAATTTTTTTTACAAATGAACATTATTCAAGATAGCCCATAATATTGCATTTTACGCACTGTCGGTAAATTATTTAAGAAGCAGATGAAGCCTGTTAAAGCGCGTTTTGAAATATCAGTTCTCTCTGCAACTGGTGTAAGATATGATTTGTAAATTACCGGGTTTGATATTTTTCTTTACAAAATGTATCAACAAATATAAGATGTATTATATTGTCCGGCATTTATTTTCCCCCTCCTGAAATGACTCTAACTCATCCATAAAATAAAGAAAGGAAAAAAATTGTAATCACTACAGGATAGTTCGTGCTTTAGCAACGGTGTTCAACTTACACTGCACGATTTTTTATTTTTCAGACGCTATTGTGTAAATCGATGTAATGAACGTAAGCAATATGGGAAAAATCTTTATTTAAACTTTAATTTTTAATTAAATTTAACCCTTTGAGTACTGAATTATTTGAAGATTTTTATGCCCATGGGACGGATTTAATTTGTCGCTATATGGATTAATATGTAAAAGTAACACATTTTATTTGGAATATACTTATATTGGTGATATAAATATATTTTTGAAACAGCATTTTAGTTACAAAAATATATAAATGAAACAAAATATAAATATTTATATAGAACAAGAACCAACTTAAAGTCTAATAATTTTGTACCGTGTGGTATTTTTCAAAACATATCGGCAAATGCAAAGGTATCTGGCATTGTTTGCATTGCCAAGTGGTTTCTTTTCTGATTTTATGTTTATAACATACGCGACACCGTTTCGTAGGGTGTTTCTTTAATTCTGTTGCCGGAATATTCTTCGGAAAATGTGCCCAATTTTTCGCTTGCAAACGATATGGCGCATTGCTACTTGTAGGAACGGATATTATAATTTGGGAAGACCACTTGCGCCAATAATTCTTCTTAAACTCAGATGACGAGTCAGACTCGTCCACCGTAACTTCGCCCAAGTAAGCAGATGACGAGTCTCACTCGTCAAATGTACCCAAAGGGTTAACTAAAGAAATTTAAATGCTTGGTTATGGATATCTTTATTATAACCTTTCCTACTAATGTCAAAAATCTGACAGGTAAATTATTCAGAATGATCCCCTTAATAGAGCTAAAAATATAAGAGTAAAAATATGTATCACTGCGCAGTGTAGGTTAACAAATTCAGGGATCGATCCAAGTTTTTTTAGGGGCCCATTTTTATCATGTAAAACCTTCAATTTTAGCAGTCATATTTCTATATTTTACGTTTACTATCAAGTGTTTCATTGAACCAAATATATGCAGTAATTTGATATAATACTGAAAAAAATACTCGTATATATATTTTGTGCAATGCCTCATTCAAAAACTTCTAAAAAAGAAGTCAGATTAAAAAAAGGGGTCTTTTTTATGAAGTGGAATTTCGTGAAGGGGCCGCAATTTTCGCCTGGATCGACCCATGAAGTTGTCATTAATGCATTGGGAGTTCGTAAAATCCACAAAAAAAATTTTTTGATTCAGAACAAAGGTCAAGGTGCACTCACAGTAATGATAAACAAAGTGTGCTAAACACATTCAAAGGACAATGCATTCAGATTATGTGTTTCAAAAGAGGTTTTTATTGTTTATAGCAGCAGAACGTAAACAGAACAAAGCAATTCAATAGTGCCTTCGTAAGTTATTGAACAAATGAAGAAGAAATGTGTACGATACCGGAATATCAATATCCAGGAGGGAAAGTATATCGTACTGAATGGCACTTGCAATTTGAAAATTATTGAATGTCTAAATTGAAACTATATTTTTGACCTGTTAAATTATAATAAATACTACCACGCCCTCCCTTCTTGTTCTCCTGGGTCTCTTAAATGTACCCATCCCACCTCCACTTTTATAATTTTTGAGGTTGTTGAAGACTCGCCGAATCAAGAAAATGTTTTAGTTTGACCCGCTTTTAATATTCATGCACTGCGGAACATCAACATTTTTAATGTATAAAACTATAGATTGGGTTTAATTAATTTTGCAACTAATATTTAAATCCATCAACAATCTAAAGCAATTTCCTTTTAAGGTATGTGCCTACCCTAAAATCGCCGTTTTCACGAAAATTTTCGAAATTATTATTTTCTATTAAAGCCCATACATTTAAGATTCCAAAAATGGTTTGCTTTAGTTTCTTCGATATTTAGAAGCAAAGTTATTGCCTAAATTATGAACCAGAAGTGAAAGTTTTGAAACCAAAACTAAACCATAGAATTGTAAACAACGCATCTAATGAGCTATTTCTTTACTCTTAAGCAATGTGAATGCAGAATTTACTTTTTAAATATAGAATTAAGTTTTATTTACTTATTTATTATTGTTTTATACGTATCTGGCAACTGCTTCTCTACTTACGGGATATTTTACCTAAAGAAAATTTCGCTCACTCCAAACACCGTTATTAGTTACCGAGATAGCAGTTTTATTATTCAACTCAGGCGATATAGGGCTGATATCTGTATTTAAACATCTTAACATAAAACTTGAACCAGAAATTATTTAAAAAAACTACATAGAAATTGATTTTGAGAGAATTAAGAAATCAAATCGACAAGTAGAACCAAAAACAAAAATTATCAAGAAAAAAAAATCAGAGCTAAAAGAAAATCAAAATTAATTAAAAATTAAGTCAAAGAAGGCTTGACTTACAAATACTGTGAATTTTAAGTTGTTAAAATATGTATATAATTTTTTATGGGACTTTAAAATCTTTATTTGCGTTTTCTGGAAAATCGCTGTTTTCATTTTTTTGGATTGCGATAAATCTCATTTCTTAAAAAGTTTTTAATATATTCAAATGAAATTTTACCACTATGTTCTATACATGTGTAGGTATGTTGTGAACCTCAAATATAGCTTAAAAGTATATAATTATTTATTTTACTGCTGTTTTATTTTAAAAATTGATAGTTTTTTCTTGTAAAAACCTGTTGCGTATACAAACTTTGTTATATCTCAATAACTTTAAGTGGTACTCTAAATATTCTGCTTCACGACACAGATAAATGTATAACAAATATATTATTGAAACAAAAAGTGAAATACGTGGATTAGAATCTGTTATAGGACGTTTGGCGTAATCATCAATTTTTCTAAATTTTGATCAAAAAAGGCCAAAATTTCAAAAATAAATTTTTTTCCCACTAAAATGGCATTTGAATTCACAGTTTTATACACTATTATAACTGAAAACATAAATGTCGAATGAAAAAATTCCTTTTTTTTTTCAAAAAAAGTGCTCCGAAGGTAGGCACATACCTTAAGCACTTTCAATTTTCAGAGGAAATGCGGGGGAAACGGTATGCATCTTTTCACAGAAAGAAAAAAAACTTCTCGTAGGTCTGCACTTTGCCTCAGTTCCGATTTCTTTCTGCTGCTCATGTACAGTAACAAATGAGCAGGTTTTCTTTTTTTTTGTCACCTGGTTTCAAGGAAAGAAATGGTTGGTGAAGAGTTCAGTTCCGGAAATGGGGTTTTAATCGTTTTTCTACAGCAGAAAATTTTTTCGCGAATTAGAAAATAGAAGAAAACGAATTATAAATAAATTTAAAAATATTGTAATATAAATTCTTTCTTGGAAATAAACACGAGAATAATTTCCCTACATGAGCATTAATTTTAACCTTAAACTTCATTAATTTATTTTTCAACCGCAGTTCTGTAATCTATCTATATTGTAAAAGAGAAAGTCGCTCACTGGATCTTGAAATTTGACAGGTGGTTGCTTCTTGGGTAGATGCTCACTAAGAAAGGATTTTTTGAAATTTTAATTAATTAAAAATTACCTTAAATGTTAACGTTTTTCCACATAACTTCGGAGCATATTATCGCACAAAAACCATTTTAACAACATTTTGAAATTCAAAAAATTAGTTTTTCAGTTATACCAATTTCATTTCCATGTAACATTCTGTTTAATTTTAATTAATTTTTGAAATTTTTTTCAAACACAATTTTTAACAATGTTTTTATTGCTATCGTCTACAGCTTTTTTTTTTAGCATGCGCGTTTTTTACATTAAAATATAAAGACATGAAAATATTTTATCCCGAGCAAAAAGGGTACCAATAATGTGTTACTATGCGGACGAGGTCGCGGGCATCAGCTAGTTCTTTATAAAACAGAGTAAGGATTGCGGAAAAAGTAATTGAGAAATCAATAATCTAGCAATTAATTTTTATTAACTAATTATTAAATTATACAAAATTAAATACAAAATTTAATTTATGGGAAAATGCTTCACTGCGTAATGTAATATTATAAATTACAGCATACCCGCGGTTACAGTGCACTAGCCGTCACTATATTCATGCTATCAGAAATGATTGGGCTGAAATAATTATACCTTTTGTTTGTCTAAAACTGCCTCTTTTTGTCATAAATCAAATGTCTTAATACTTGCACTCAAGCCATTTGGGTTATTTAAACAGTTAATATGATATGGCCACTTTCTCGAAAGCATGTCATGATTACTACCCATAATACACAGTATTATTCAAAATAATTGTACCGAATACAAATGGCTGTAACTTCCTTTAAACAGTGGCAGACTGGCCAGGTTGTTAACTTGCCCCATGGCAAGTGGGCCCCTGCAGATATTAAACAAAATGGCTTCCAGGTTCATATTATCTACAATTTAAGGGCAACCAAGTCTAATGCCTATGGGGCCCCTTTGTCTCCAAGCTACCAATATTTCATGATACAGTCCGCCACTGCTTGTAAACAACGATAGGAAGAAAAATTTTGATTCAACACAGAAGGAAGCTTTAACTTTTGTTTACTTGCGTAATAATAATGCAGTGGTGTAGTTGCAAAATAAGCAGTGCCGGAACACTCTAACCTGGGTGACGAAAATCGCGTTATTTTAAGAAAGTTTTCACATTTTTTTACTTATTTATTCCTCGTGGGAAAAAAGCAGTGCTCCACTACACTCCTAACCCTATATGGCTTCTCTTGGTGTATCACAGGCAACAGTCCATTTCACTCTAGACGCTGTGGAGCATGTTCGCTGCCATCCATGCGCGTTCGTCAGCCACATACATACTCTGCATGTGGCTGTCCAAGTCTTCTGAAATTACTTCTTGTGTCTTTATTTGATTGGGATGTGTCGTAGATTCTGTCTTAACGTCTCCTTTGTGAGCAACAGTGAACGAACGAACTGAAGATACGCATACAGAATGCTTCACATGGTAGTGAAATGGACTACTGCTTGGATGTTGCCCGTGTGACCAAGGGATATCACATAGGGCAGTTATTACGGTCCCAAACAAAACTTTAAGCTTCTTTCCGCAAACTGTCTTTAATTCTTTTCCCGATATTACAAATCTTACAGACCTTGTGATTATGCTTGTTAAATTGCACTTCAGCCCGCCACATTGAGGTAATTGCGTTTACCGTTGCTCCTAGGCCCGTCTTCAGTTGGAAACTCATGAATCGAAAAAAATATCAAGAAATTGGTATCAAAGAATAAAAAAATGAAAAACTGCATAAAGGTCCTGATCGTGAACGATACGAGTCTGATTTCTTTATTAAGCTTCTCTTTTGTGCGTCTTTTTATTATTATTATTATTATTAAGCGTCCCTATGCCTTATTGCTAGCGTGAACAGTTTCTGATATTCAATTAAACGTATGTATATTTGACAAATTCTGCGTGCAAAAAATAATCATGTTCTGAATACATTCACCATCTGACAACCAAACATTTCACCTATAAACCTGCCGAAAACTAACTCTTCTTGCATCTTAATTCACTAATGTGTTTATTCGGCTTCTCTGCAAAATATTTCAATGACGGGAAATGCATAATCCTGTCTTTTCCAGAAAGATAACCAAACCAGGAAGATTCATTGTAGTAGTAGCTCACGTGCTGCCATCTATCGTTGAAATCACTGAACTACCAAAATTAAATGATCAGTTTCGCCTGATAAGTTTTGAAGCGGTGACTAACGAATGAGATACGGGATGCATCAAGTGATACTATTTACACGTCGCATTAAACAAAAAGATGCATCATATTCTTTAGAAAGTTAATTTTTTTTTTCAGATTACCCTTCAAATGCATAAGGATATATTGTAAGTGTAATTTAATATGATCTATGTATGTGATCTTCGAATTTAAAATCGCAGTTTTGATATAGTGTGATATTTACAGTTTATAATTTTAGTGTTCTTTTGCCGTAGGTTATCTTGATTCTTATATTTCAGAGAGAAAAATGCATATTTTTTCTGTTAAATTCTTCGGGAGACTTATTATTTTTTAGATGTTTTTTAAAATCTTTTAGGCGATTGATTTTTCTACATATCCTTACCAATATTCATAATTTTTCCTGGCATTTACATGGAATGACCCAATAAATCGAGATTTTTAATTCATTATGTTTCTCTCCATTTCTTTAACAGTTCCATGCATTTTATGTCTGAGATAAAAATTTATGAAACTAAAATAGTTTATTAGCACCAACTGTCATCTCCCATGGGAAATTTGTATAAAATCATGACCACCCGCCTTGTATTTTAACTTTAAATTATTGTTCGTTGAATTCTCTAAAAAAAAAAGAAACATATCGTCGCTTAAAATGCAACACCACCTATCTCAATTTTTTGAAATTTCAAAGAGGAAAGAAATACTCAATTTTTCGCAGCCAATTACGAATATTTCTGCATTTTTTTAATATCCGATATAGAGATGAGACCTCATGTTTCAACGAGATGTGAAAAAAAAATTCAGAAATATTTGTTTTTGGTTGAGAAAAAATGAGTATTTCTTTCCTCTTTGAAATTTCAAAAAATTGAGATAGGTGGTGTTGCTTATTAAGCTACGATATGCAGTTGTGTACTCCAAAGCAGTTGCTTAATATAAACTTTTATTTCCTCATATACGAAACATAGAAAGAGAAAATATTGTAATCGTCAAAAACTTCGACCTCGAGGTTTTGATGATTCTCCTCGTTTTAGACCATCCTTAATCCAATATATATATATATATGTGTGTGTATTCGTTGTTGTAGACGTGAAATGATTAAACAGGCCGAGTTGAATTCTAATTTTCCTTTATTATAAAAATATTTTGGAGAGTGACGGGCATACCAACATCTTAGTTTAAGTTTTCAGTAAAAGTGTACAGAAAAATCCCCGATTCTCTCAGATAAGGGAATAACAATATAACACGTGTTCAAAGTGAAGGGAATATTGGGTACTTTTAATAAGTTACGTAGGCGTCTCGGGGAAAAGTCTGGTGCCAAAGAGACGCCGTCATGATTTTCTGTGGGCACGTGAAAGTGATTAAATATTCTTTTAGTAATAAATATGCCAAAATGAGAGATTTAATATACCTTCAGCGCGGGGAAAGAACGAAACTGGAGTTTTAGAAAAGTGATTTTGGAATACATTAAGATTTTAAAATATATAATATTAGAATTTGAAATAAAATTTAAGTGAGATTATTACATATATATATAGTCTGTGAACACGATAACTTAAAAAACCCATTGAGCTAGACGGGTGAAATTTGGTATATGGTTTTTTGCACCAAAATTGTAGATTTCTATCGAATTTCAGACGAAATGCATCAGAGGGAAATCTGTCTTTTCGTCCGAATGCATGTGAATACGATGCACTTGGGTAGACGGGCAGACAGACGATCTAAATGGATTAATTTTGTCACAAAACTGTAGATCTATATCAAATTTTATACCTCATTCTTCTGCTGGTTGGCTGTCTATTTATTCTGGTATCTGGTATGGACATCAAGCTAGCAAATTGGAATTGGATGTCTGGTAGGGATACCAAAATTGGAGATATGCAGTGGCGAATCCAGGAGAGGCTATGGGGCAGCAGCCCCCCCCCCCCCAGCTAATCCAGAATTCTTGATCTTATTTAAAATCACTACAATTTTTTGTTCTTAATTTCCATTTTTTTAAATAATAATAACGTGACAACATTGTTTTCTGGCTTGACAGGCTCGAACATTTTCTTACTTTTCTAGTCATTCCATTTGTACTTGAAGACATTTTTTGGCTAGTTATTTCATTGTATTTTTTTATTAAATTACCGAAAGTATTGTATTGTTCTTTATGATTCTTATTGTCAGGTGATTAAAGTCTGTAAAGTTAAAGTATTTTGGTTTACCTAAGCCATGAGGCTTGCCATTAGTCACGACGATACGAAATTTTTATGACCTCACCCACCCAAATCCTGGATTCGCCACTGGAGATATGTATCAAATTATGGACCCAATCGGTAAAGAAGACTTACTCTAAAATGAGTCCCCTATTCTCTTCAATGCACGACGAAGCTAAACGCAAAAGGCGTCATTATGTCTTAAGTGTACGAGAAAACTCTCGCCGATTCAAATTAAAGTTTTATTAGGATCGCACATCTTAGCAGAATACAGTGGCGCCGACTCGGGGCAGCGAGGGGGCAATTGCCCCCCCCCCTTTTGCGGGAAATATTTTATTTTTATTTCTTTGTAGCTGCTTAAAACTAGGAATTACAAAAAAAAAAAAAAAACGAATAGTGTTCAAGAAAGCTAGCTAATTTCGCAACTAAATTTTTTAAATTTTGTTGTCTACCTCCTGTACTGCCGGTTCTTTGAGGTGTCTAAAGTTTTTGCCCTCACTTTTACTACTCAGTCACCGCTGCTCGCAGAATACGCTCTTTAGTATATTTTTATCATAGAAATAAAAAATAATATAAAAAAACATTTATCGTAAGAAATACAAAACGTTGGATTATCTCCTGATGGAGTGTGTATCGATCGATTCAAAGTTGTCTTCTTTAGGTACCATGATATAAATATTTAGCATAACTGGAAGCTCCACCAGTTGCACTGGCTCTACATTGTATTTTCTTAATTATGGCCCATTAGATGTTACATTTTTCTAAAAATTATTACATTAATTACGTTAGAGCGCTACGATAAAACTACTGCGGAAGTCGTAACGCATCTAGTTAATGCGTCAAAGAGAAAACAAAATTTTGATTAGTAGAAAGTAAACCAGGGAAGCAATTAAGTGTAACAGCCATATGAGTTGCTGACAGATTGCAACTGGTTTTATGTAGTCATTAAATAAGGAATTTAAGCCAATAAAGCAAATCTGCGGAAACTTGACGTCTAACAGGAAAAAATACCCCCAAACTGCTTATTTTTATGTAGGGTGTTCATTAATTATTGTCGGGGTTTCCGTACCTCATAACTTTCGAATAAAAAATATTACGCAAAAACCGATTGCGTATTCGTAAATTACAACTCAAAGAATTTTATTAATGATATTAAAATTATTATTAATAATTAATTATAAATTATTATAATTATTAATGATTTTCCTGCGAAGTGCTCGTTCTTCCCGCTCCCTTTCAGTGTAGAACGCTACCTGTTTCCTCAAATTGTGTTAACCAGCGTCTGATAGAATTATCCGAAGGAGGATCTTTCTTGTACGTGGTCCTGAAGCGACGTTGAGTAGTTATGACTGATTTAGTTTCGAAAAACCACGATACACACATTGCTTTTTCTTGCACGGTCGCCATTTTTATTTATGACGTCATAATTACCCAGACTGCAAATGCGCTAAGATCGCATTGTTGCCACGTAAAATTCTTTGAGTTGTAATTTACGAATACGTAATCGGTTTGTGCGTAATATTTTTTATTCGAAAGTTATGAGGTACGGAAACCCCGACAATAATTAATGAACACCCTGTACTTGCAAATTACTTTGTAATTTTAGTTTTGGGTGTTTAGGCAGCTTCAAATATAATTTGTTTGACACTTTTAAACAGTGTCTAATATTCGCAACTTATAGAAAAAGGGTTTTTTTTTTTAAGAAAAGAGTTACACATTCATTGGTAAATAGTGGAGTTATTTGCACATTAACTTTAATGTTCCGTTAAATGCATCTATTCAAATAAAGTTGTAACGGATATATATGAAAAAACCCATTCATTTTACTTTAGCATTTCAAACACATCAGAACAAATGTTATGAAATTAGATCCATTTAAATATTAAACATCAGAAATATTTCAAACGAATTTTAAAAAGCTCTTCGTATCTTGCTCGCTACTTCGTATACTACTTCTACCATAACAATATGCAACATTTTCTTCAAAAATTTTCACATTTTGATGTATTCGTTTCTTTGCGATGGCAATTTTTTTGATGATGCTGTTCAAATGTCTAAAACTTCCTTCTGTAATAGTATTTGTTAGTGTTGAGAAATATTGGGGACCCTGCAGTTTTTTTACCTTTTTTAATTAAACAACTAGAAGCTAATATTTCAAAGCACGCGTCAAAATATGATGCATCAAAAAGTAAATGCAGTATACGCGAGAAACTCGTTAGAGGTACAATTTGGAAGAAAAAAAAAAAAAGATTTCATCCAATAATAACCGACCGTTATGTTTCTGGGAAATTTTAGAACTGATTCATTTCTATCTAAGAACTGTTTCAAGGTCCTATAATGTTTAATAGAGAAACTTCTTAATTTGCCTTGATTGTACATTTTCTGTCTGAGAGTAATTTTTAAGAGAGGAAGGGCATTCATTGTTCTTGAATAGTATTTTGGTTTTCTGTTGACCAAAAAGTCTTCAAACATGTTTCTAGGAATTTCAAAGCGTGTCAAGGGCTATCGAAAATTCACAAGAGATTAATTTAATTTTCAATGGTTTGAATGTATTTAAACAGTACGGACACGTGGAGTATGTACTATAAGATGCAAAATTATCTTCATCTATGAGCGCTAAGTTTATCTGAGAAAAGACATCAGACTGAAAAGTATATATTAAGAAAGTAACTAACTCAACAAGACTGTCTATAAATGAGTATGAGCATTAAGTTCAGGTTCTTGAAATTGTATATTTTATATAAAACAACCTGTAAGATATTACTTCTATTAAGATTGAAGAAAATTTTCAGAATGAGTTAGATAGCTTAAAAATGATGAAAAATTCCTAACATTTTCCGATAATATAGATGCTACCTGACGTACCCGCACTCAAAATTCTAGTGCTGTAATGCTCTGAAGCTGAATTTGGAGAATAAAGTGTACTTACTAATATGTTATCCTCCATATCTGACAAAGGCTCGTGTTCCGATAAAAATGGATTGGTAGTTTTTTACTATCCTCGTTATACGACTTTATGTTCCAATGCTTACCCATAGCAACCAACTGCACTGCTACACACAACCTGAAAATTAATCTTAGCGTTTATTGATAAAACTCCAACGGTTAATTTTCATTGTTTCGTGTTATAAATAGAATTAAACGATTCATTCTGTTTTTAGATGAAAGAAAAAATATATTTGTGTGCTAACTAAATGTTTTCTTGTTTTTCAGAGGCTAAATGGAAACGATTTCATCCTTTCCGTGTTGTGCGAAAGATCTTCCGACGCAGGATTAAGAGGGAAGGAACCAGCGTTTCTGATGCCTCGAAGAAGTCTTGGTCGACTAGTGAACTACAAAGCGTTCAAGATGATGGCACAGGGTAACATTTCCTCAACACTCTGCAATTTAGTCATAAACAATTCTTTTTAATTAATGAAATAATCCGACTTGAGTATTGGTATGTCAGTCAATATTTAGCATTTAGTTACGTAATCAACGCGATTCCAAATTCGACCTTCTGATGAATCTTTAGCCTCCACGCGTTATAGAGCTGTATAGCACTTGGAAATGCCTTGTGCGTTCAGATAAATTGATTAAACATATATCAACATTTTCTGTAAAACGGTCGATGTAACAGATACACTAGAACAGTGTCCAAAGGATAATAAAGGAGCTTTGAAAGTCGTTTTTAAATTTTCAAACATATAATTTAAAGTTCATAATTCAAAGGGAAACATAGCGATTAGTCCTTCCCTAAAAATAATACTGGCCTTAATAAAACCGTTCCGTCTATCGAGTCCGCCACCACCAAAAAATCGAGTAGTTCTTAAACAAAATGTTATGCCTCTGTTTGACTGAAACCCAAGCGCTCAGTATCTTGATATCCCCCTCTCCTTCGCTTGTTGCTTTACCTCTCCCCCGTCGGTGTAAAGTATTCATAAGTTTAGTCCTGCTCTGAGATCATGAAAATGAATTGCAATATTTGGTTTGAGGATTATTATTATTGTTGGTAAAAAACTAATTTTGCTCAAATAATAATGGAGCAAAATCCATCTTATGTGCTCCCAGTTGAATGGCAATATCAAAACGATGGTACTTCCGATTATCTTTATTTAAGTGAAAATTTAAGCCAATGTAATCAGAAAAATTTGCAAATGGGCTGTTACTTTGCCTTCGAGCTTGATGATGACGTAATAATGGTCTCATCTACTGAGAAAGGGGAAAATGTTGTGGAATAAAAATGTAGGCAAAGGCACTCAAAATCCCGAATGTGTCATGCAAAGAACCTAGTGAACAATTAAATTTTCGTAAGATATTCTTATCTACATTACTATAAGATGTCATGAGATTTTATTGCATTTATAGAAAATTTTCAGAACTTCAGTGGTTGCTTTCGGTTAGAAAACTAACATTCGTAGTATTGTTTTATCGCTATACCTTTAGTTTTATGTTATATTTTATATAATGGCACGTTTCTTAATGTTTAATTCTTGGCAAAAATTTGATGTTTTGAAATATAAGTATATTTATGTTTTGATTTCATTAAAAAATATGTATATGATTTTGTTACTCATTTGATTATAGTCAGTGAATCGCAAAATTCCTCGTGCATGCAGCTCATAAAGTTTTTTTTGCGTTAAAAAATAGTTTGGGTTCGTATATTTATTCAGAAATGTAAAGCAAGTCATAAATAAATGCGTCTTACGTTTTATGAGAGGTAAAAAATAAGTTGCAAAATAAAATATTTCTATCAAATAAATAATGCATTTCACATAAATGAGAATAAAGACTTAACGTTAAACCCGACGGTCTTAATCATTCACCCCCTGGTGTGATGTGAAAGTTTGGAGAGGGAGTGCCTGCTGAAGTATCGTCCTCGTCATGTGACCACAAACCGAAATGACGAGATCAGTCCCAAAATAGTCTTTGAGTGGCTTCGAAATGGGACGTTAATCTAGCTAAACATATGCAGACCCTTTTGTGAGCGTCTTTTTCTCTTCGCAGTGGCGGCGATTGGTGGCAAAAGTGGGGGAGGGGCAAAAAATTTATAGACACCTAAAAGTACCCCGGAGTAATAGGGGGTAAACAACAAAATTTAGTTTTAAAATTAGCTAGCTTTCCCGAACACTATTTTTTATACGAGGCGTGTCCGAAAAGTAAGTACCGTTTCGTTCTACCGCCACCGCAGCGCTAGTGTCGCAGTTTCGCGCATGTGCACACGTGTCTCTGGTTGATTGTCTGTCCACTGACGCCATTACAGCCGGATTGTGTTGTGTTTACATGTGTTAGTGAGCGTTCAAAATGTTTAAGACGATTGCCGATCCCGCCGAAAGTGAAGTGCGTTCTGTAATACGGTTTTTGAACGGAAAGAATGTTAAGCCAGCTGAAATTCATCGTCAACTTGTAAAGATTTATGGTGAAAATTTAATCGACTGATGGAATGGTTAGAAAGTGGGTTCAACAATTCAATGATGGACGCACCAATGTTCATGACGAAGCACGGAGTGGGCGACCTTCTGTTGTCAATGATGGTTTGGTTGCAAAAGTGAATGAGAAAATTCGTGAAAACAGACGGTTCTCAATAAGAATGTTTGTGATGAGTTTCCACAAATTTCAAAAACTGTTTTGCATGAGATTGTCACAAATCGCTTAAATTATCGCAAATTGTGTTCCCGTTGGGTTCCGAAAATGCTTATGGATGTCCACAAAACGAAGCGATTTGGCAGTACTTTGACATTTCTTACACGATACAGTGAAGAGGGCAATGAATTCCTAAACAAAATTGTGACGGGTGATGAAAATTGGGTTTGTCATGTCACTCCAGAATCAAAACAACAGTCGATGGAGTGGAGGCATTCACGGTCCCACACACAAAAAAATTCAAAACATCGTTGTCAGCACACAAAATCATGTGCATTGTGTTATGGGATGGACAGACATGGCATTCTGCTGGTTGAGTTCCTTCCCAGAGGTAAAACCATCAATGCGGTACGATACTGTGAAACATTGCGAAAACTGCGGTGTACAATTCAAAACAAAATTCGAGGAATGCTCAGTCAAAGCACTGTGTTGCCTCATGACAACGCACGTCCCCATTCGGCTGGTGTCACTCAAAACCTTATTCAACAATTCGGTTTGGAGGAGTTCGATCACCCGCCGTACAGCCCCAACCTCGCACCTTCAGACTACCACTTGTTCTTGAACTTGAAGCGTGATTTTGGAGGGAAGCGCTTTGACAGCGATGGCTGTCTTCACTGGCGGCATCTTTCTTTGAAGAGGGTATAGACAAGTTGGTTTCCCGCTATGACAAATGTCTGAACAATGGTGGTAACTATGTAGAAAAATAGTTTCCGAAATGCTCTTTCATATAAAACTGAATTTTGTTGTGAAAAAAAAATTTTTATGAGAGTTTTTCCAAAACGGCACTTACTTTCCGGACACGCGCCACACACATATATATATAATTCCTAGTTTTAGGCAGCTAAAATAAAATAAAAATGTAATAAACGACTGCCCCCCTCCGCCCCGAATTGCTGCCACTGCCTCTTCGAGCAACAAACAGCATGGTATCTGCGTTGTTGTTTTCTTGTAATGATCAAAATATGAATTATTGAATAATCGGTGGCCGTTTCAGGGAGTTAAAAGAACTAAATCTTCCAACACCTTCTTGTCTTGATTCCAAAACTAAATACTGTATATAAAATGGTTTTTATTTAAAAGGGGGAAAAGTGCCTACGTCATTAGATATAAACAGTTCAAAGTTAACAGCTCTAATTTATTAGGTTCGTTGTAGAATCAAAATCCAAAATTGAATCTACCTACCAAGCTAGTAAAGAAATGAATCCATCTATCTCTAAAATAAAGAACTCCGTAGACTGAACAAATCGATTCGATTTTAAGATTACTTTGGATCCAAGTCTAATAATACAATCCGGCTGCATTGGGAAAGTCTTTTTTCATTGCGGAATTTATGTCTCTTGAATGCTGGGGTTGGACTAGTTACTTTTAGGAAAGAAATCGACCGTTAGTTTTGGAATCATGGGAATCAGACTGCATTCTACAGAAGGCAAGATATTTCTCTGTTCTGCATTTTTAGCTGTACGAAAGAACTAGGATATAGAACAAAATATGACTAACCAAAAATAATCGGTTTTCGAGTTTTTCGTTTACAATTTAAAAGTATGAGAATAAAAAAAAAATAATAATAACCAATCTTATTCATGTTCCCTTTTAGGTAGATTCCTTATAGGAACTCTACCTATTGCAATGGTTCTCATGACACGACTTCCGGAAAATTTCTGCAGATCTTCATCGATCATGACCCCTAGAACCCAAAACCACCCTTCGTTAAAAAGTTTATATATATATATATATGTATATATATATATATATATATAT
>BGPR01025958.1:0-21905 GCA_013235015.1 Araneus ventricosus | reverse complement strand
CCCCTGCGAATTTCCACTTCTGAGAAGCTAATGAAATAAAGATAACATAAAGAGAATCTCCGTGCAGTGATGGAGTCTGGAGATGGAGAAAATATATATTCTGTTTAGCAGTTAAAACACAATTAAAACAAAAAACGCATTCCTGGTGAGGAAAATTTTTACTATCTATAGCTAAAATGTTCATCAATTTATTCATATAGAGCGAAAAATCTTACTGAGACTAAGAGATACTCTTGTGCATATCTGTTCCGAGTTCTCGTAAGAGACCCAGAGCGATACTAGACTTCACATATGGAAATTTCCCGATAATTAAAAGATGTCGGGCTGTAAGCACAGTCGATGCAAATCTGGACCCGTAAAATCCTCAAAAATTTTTACGTTTCGACCTCATTAAACCGCCACGTTGGGCAAACCGCGCTTATTTCCGAGAGCTCATAACTTAATTCCATCGCCATTTTCATGCTAAATTTCGTTTTTTTCCATCTTTTTAGACCTTATTTGCCTTCTATTTTAGTCTCTCCCAGTTGCAGCACTGTAACCTTAATGAAAATACGGATCCGGACACGGAAAATGCCCTTCTTCCAAAATTCTACACCACACTACAGTTTCGCAGTGTTTTCCGCTAAAATTTCTTACGCAACTTGTTCTCCCTTCTTTAATTAGCTCCTTATTTTTTAATTAATCTGATTTTAAATCTCTTATTCGAATTTTTTAAACCGTTAATTTAATTAGAAGCCCATTCATTAACTAGATGTGGAGGTGCATTGGACGCTTCACGTCCTCGCGGTACTCTGTAACGAAACTCAGTTCCCTTCCGTTGTGCATATCTGACAGCATATCAAATTATCAGTTGACAAGGCAAATTTAATATCTTCTGATTAATTTCATAATTAGTATATACTAAATTCAATATAGAACTTTCAGCAAAAAATTAGAGCTCGCACAACATCAGGAAAGTTTTTTAAAAATCAGATATATCTCAAGCGGTTTCTAATTTTACAATTATTGAAACAATAATTGTTTTTTAATTGAATTTAAATATGTCTAGAATTTAAATTTATTTCAAAATCTTATTCAGAAGTCTTGTTTGCGGTTTTTAAATTATGTTTTCCCACGCCTTAGTATAACGGAGATAAATGCTTCCTCAAAGGTGAAAGTAAAAATATCTAAAATGATATGAAATGATAAGTAAGAAAAATTATATGAACTAAATCTTAATAACTGACAATTCAAAATGTAAGGGTAAGTACGTGAAATGCTCTTAGGTGGACTCCTTAAAAACTATATCTGCTCTTTCTGCTGATACGTTTTAAAACGCACAACCAAAGATTATGTTAAAATTCCTTTTTAAAATTTAACAGCAATAATTTTTCTATTAAATAAATATATAATCAGGAATAAGTTCTGTGATGTTACTTTGATTACTTAGAAGTTGTTCACATTGGCATTATATGTGTTAGCGTAGAAAATTTAAGAGGAACCTTACAATTATTATGCATTTGCATAAAGTAATATATAGGAGGCATTACTTGAAAGTCTTACTTTGAAAGACAATACGTTTTTAAATATTTATAGAAACACGTTATGCTCAACTACATTTAATATAAACTATTTTTTATCTTATTATGTAAAAAAATTAGATAATTTTCAAAAGCGCAGTTGAAACTGTTACTGGTCCTTGAATTTAGTAACTGTTTCCTTTATTGGTTATATCTAATCTTTAGCGTGCTTAAAATCAAGCTGATATCACTAAATTAGGTGATTTTTCATTATATATGGAAATAAATAAGTGAGTAAGCAGTGTAAATAAAGCTAATTTGCCTCTGTTCTGTTTATATCCTCTATCCTCCTAGATTTATGGAACGCTTAATTTTTTAGAATATTTTTCACTATTATATTTTTTGCTGAATACTTCCACTATGAAAGGATTGTTTCAAATTATATTGTATAAATTCTGCACTTAATCATAGAAATAATATCCTATGGAACGCGTATCCTTCAATTTACGAGTGGGCCAACATAACCCACGTGACTGGTTCCGAAATTGAGCTATATTTGGCGCGTTATGAAAAAAAAAAGGCGTTTCCTTGGCGCGTTGACCATAGAATTGATTTCCATATTGGACTCGATTCACGCGGCGCAAAATTCACACAGCAAGCTTTAAATCTTACATTTACGAATATATTTAATCTACTTTTGGTACATGTATATATGTATTTGCGTTTTATTTCTTTCTGTTTTCCGGGCTGAAGTGGAACTTGTCCTTGCCGCAAAATACTTGCAATGCAATTCTCGTACCTAATTCTTTCATAAAATATTTATTTGGTTATATTTTCCGTTATTACAGTTTTGAATTACGATACTACTGGCTGAAAATAATCTTTTTTCAGAATATATCACTCGTGAAATTTATAAACTTGTTATTTCAGTATTTTAGTTCCTTTAGAATTTACGCTTAATTTTTTAAAGATAAGATCTAATTTAATAAGATGCGATACAGTTTACCTTTTTACAATTATATTGACACCGTAACAAATGTTTCCTGGACTACTACAAATCACCATTCAAGAATAACAAGGTTTAATTGTCAGTTAAACACATGGTTTCAAATTTTTTTTCAAGACTACAGGCCTTTCATCCATGTGCCAAAATAAGAAACATTCGAAAACATAAATAAAATAAATAATAGGGGTTGGGCCATTGTACCCCTAGGACCAATGTACCCCGCTGTCCCCTGACCACAAATTTAAAAATAATAACGTTTATATATGTAATTTTTTTCAAAATATCAGTTCAAAATATTAGACAAAGTTTATGTTTTACAAACCAGTTTTTATTTCAATTCGTGATGAAATCTTTTACATGACTAACTCACACTGACGTCGCCAAAATGCGCGCCAATTTTCATTTAAATTGATCTTAAAGATAAAATAATATGAAAAGATATACAAAAGTAGTAACATTTATTTACCAATGAAACGTTATTGGCTCTCCTTTAATGAATTTCTCGTTACATCCAAATGTACAGCAGAATTTTACCATTTTTTACAAATTACGGCAGCTCTTCAAGAACGATTCCCGTAGAATGACATTGCAAGTTCACTGGGACGGATAGCCAGAGTCTACCAGTCACGTGATAAAAACCAGTTTTATCTTGGCTTTAGCGCGTCCATAGATATGCGCATTCCATAAGTAGTTCTATGGCACTAATAAAGAGGTTTCACTTTGTATGTTCGTCCTTTATAAAGAGTTTTACAGCAGACATTTTGTGCAGAATAAGCACCTTGCATGCTTCTGACTACAGTTTGTGCATGGAAATCGTGCCATTTTCATTTTTTATGAATATGGAATTATAAATTTAAATTTGGCTTATCACGTTCTTCTAAAGAAGGTAATTTTGTCATCTTTGCAATGGAATCCCATGATTGCATCAACATTTTTGCCATCGCTCCAGCATTTTTGTGATTGCGTCAGCCTTGTGCATAAAAGACCAGAAAAACTTGGGTGGCGCTTTTTCATTTTGGACAGTACTATAATGTAAAATATTCCTCTGTGAGTGTATGGAAATTAAATAGCAACATATACTTTTTGCTCTCTGAAACACGGAGGAATAAAAGTTTTTTTTCAAGAAAATAGAGTTTATAAGGTTCTAGATTATTTTTAGAACCATTTGAACTCTGCTGGATTTGAAATTAATTAATCAAAAGAATATCCTCATTGAATACAAACTACACATTATTAATTTCGTCGAAAATTTGCAAAATAATAATAAATTATCAACTCAATAAAAGAGTGCAAATATGCTTGGAAACTATAAACAGGTACTAAACATACTTTTCAATTTTTCGATATATTTTGATGGAATTTTAAACTACAACAATTCTATTTTTAATTACAGACATATATCATATACAAGAACAGCTATATATAACAGTGATTAAGTTTAGTTTTAAAGAAATAGAGAGCTATCAGGATTAAAATTTGTAATTCAAAATGCAAGAATATTTAAAAGTTAGTTTCAGAAAAATGTTGCTATGATATTATTTTTGAATTATGCAAAGATAGGACAGAAACTATGCATATAAGGAATATGTATGTGTCGAAACAATATGACTATCAAGTAACTTTTTAATATTAAAGACATAAAACTAAAGGTAATAAAAATATTTTCTCATATTTTAAAAGTTATGTTTTTAAGAAACTATTACATTATTTACATGAATGATACTAATAAACTTAAACGGTTTATTTCCTTCGAAACATAGCAGACTTATCTCATCCGTTGAGTCAAAATTTGAAAAGATTACAGCTTCAGCATAGTTATTGAAAAAGTATAAACTCACACATTTATAATTATGTTTTTTTTTAAATTTATTAGATCCATATTTATTCATGTGCTTTTTTTATGTTCCATGGATGATGGACCATTTGATGTTCAGGAAAATAAAGTGAAATTATTTCTTTGTGAAGAGCCAAAAGTAAAAAACAAGGAAATTATCTTCTTTATGGTAAGTATTTTATTGTCAATTGTGAAACAAGTTAGGTTGTAAATCGCGAATACTGAAATCTTTCATTTTTTCTAATCTTGTAACGGGGATACGATAATGT
The DNA here is from genome assembly GCA_013235015.1 of Araneus ventricosus. Taxonomy (NCBI): domain Eukaryota; kingdom Metazoa; phylum Arthropoda; class Arachnida; order Araneae; family Araneidae; genus Araneus; species Araneus ventricosus. Next base: position 17,297 of record BGPR01025958.1, on the reverse strand, counting down.
CGTACAGGAATGTCGAGACTATTTTTATTGTATCTATCGTCCCATCAGACCTCCAGTGAAAAAAGTCTTCTACATTCTTAAATTTGAGAATGCCTGAATGCTTACATCTCCAAAACTCAACCTCCCAATGCATGCCGTGAACTACTTCCAGCACATTCTTTCTCAAATGTCTAGGTATGAAGAGTAAAATTTCCTTTGCTCTGTTATAGTTGAAACCGCGACCTTCTTTGCTGCCTTCATTAGATGCTGTTGGTTTTCTATGCTGGATATCCGTGAAGGCCTTGTCCAACATTTCCATGCCGAATTCTTTGAACAATGGGACGGCTACTCTCACCGCAGCTAAGTGAGAAAGCGACGGCAAAATTGGAGTGAAAATCATGGCTTCGTCAGCAGATGCTGCCATTTTAAAGGTAATGTTTTGTGGTATAGAATGGGTTTATTCTGTTCAGAAAGAATCTCCTGTTGATTGTTTATTGAACCTGAAAGGAAAGGAGATTACATAATTTAACTATGCCGGACAGAAGCATAATATTTCACAGAAACCACGGTTTCAAATAGCTAAGAAAACATGATTGCAAATTTCATATAAAAGAAAGCATTATTGAAGTACATTGAAAATACTTTTTTTTTTTCCTTTATTTTCCTTTTCTAAAACAACACCATTTGGCAATAATAATAAAGAAAAATAGAAGAAATGGTTATAAATATATTTGATCATTCTGATATTTAAAATTCAAAATCTATATTTAATAAATTGAAGTAATATTAAGCATTATATTTAACAAAAATATTTTCGCACTTAAATTTTAAACCAAAGCGCTAGGAAAAGCATTTTCAAAACGAAATTATTAAGAATACTATAACTGGCGGAAAATTTTATTCTCTGAATAAAGGGAGGTCCCGTTTTAAGTCTACCATTCGATATTTCTTAGTGTAATTTGTTTGTTAAGCAATCATGTTGAATCATTCTGCTCGATTCTTTTCGAAAGTTGACATGAATGTTCCTTAAATTAATCGAAAACGACATGTGTGTAAGTTTTCTTTATTTCGTTTGAAGATAATGGCCGTTTTAACGGTTCCGTTTCATGTAATATGTTTTAAATGCTTCTAAACAAACGGATCTTAATTGTATTTTGGTCTGCACTCATAAAAGAAGAAAGTTGCATAAATAAATTCCTATTCGATAAAAATAAATAATGAGTAAACCTTTAAAGACTGGTAAGAAGAGAGGATCTTAGATATATATTCTTTGGACGCGAGGTCTACTGTTCACAGAACTATTAATAATAAATCAAACGACTCTCACGTTTTTCCCCGAGTAACTTGCTTCAAATATTTTTTAAATTCACTAAGCCTCACAGTGCTGTCATTGAAGTCGGTATTGTTCCAGAAACGTAATGAGAGGATTTTATGTTTAATAAGTACATTAAAAAACTATTCCATAAGAAATTAAAGTTCCTTTATAAGTTTCTATGATATATATCACATCGAAATCTTCATGGCCGGCTTTAAGCGGTAAGCAGGTACGTCGTTCCTTCAGGTGCCATCATAGATTGGCGCAGAATTTCTCGGAAAATAGAATCTCTCGGAAAACTTATTCCCAATGTTGTAAAGAAATAACAAATATATTAACGGACGTTTTAGGGGGAAAAAATTATCAAGAAGGAAAATGGTCCTTTCGATTTCCAGAAATTAGGCACCCTAGAATACTTTCCCTTCCCGCATGGACAAGCCCAGGGCCGGCTAAACAAAAGCGGGAATGGTTCAAAGTTGACTTGAGGGGCCTGTAAACAAATTTCATACAAAAAAATAATGCATTGCATTTTTCTATGTTTCATCTTGCATAACTTGATATATAAGGACTTAAGGAATACATACAAATGATAAATAATTAAATTATTTTTTATTAAATTAACTTTTTAATCTTGAAAAAGTCATTAATAAATAAAATAACAAAATGTGACTTTTGTTTATTTTCTTGCATGTTTTATAGCAAATTCGTTGATAATATCATAATTTAGTTTTTTGGTTAGTTCGGATTCGTTCATGACTAATGCTAAATCTGAAATAATTTTTTATTATTATTCTCAATCTCAAGAAATATCTTTCCGCGAATATGAGGTAGTTGGTTATGCCCATATAATTTTCAGAAAAATAACAAAATTGGAATACAACTGAAATGAATTATTTTTAACACTTTCGAGACTGTCGGAATATCTTAGTACGTTCATATCAATACAATTTTTTTTAAAGATTGTCTAGACAGGTTTAAGTAAATATTGAAATATTTCTAATATTGTGATCTGGAAGGCAAAGCTTAACGACAAATTTTGATTTCATTATAGAAAGCAATGCAATCAATTTTCATTTTGCAGAGTCTGTCATCGGCACGGGGCCTTGTGCCGTCGCAATGTTTCAGACCCCCCTCAGGCCGGCCCTGGCCAACCCCACAAGTGTCCGCGAGAACTCATTAACCTTGGACGAAAGAAAGATACCACCATTTGATTGATATGGATAATTTGTTATGAGCTAGGATAAAGCAAATGAGAAATGGAGTGTCTTTGAGGACAAAATTAAAGAAGGAATCGGAATACCATGAAAAGGAATCAATCCGAGAATTGAGAGGCACAGGACTAATTTGATCTTTGAACTGGCTAGATGCATCATGTTACGCCTGTGCAGATTTTGTACTCCCCATGCTGATCCCTAAAATGTCCCAGTAAACTCATCAGCCCAGTGGCGGTTTTTCGCATAGGTGTAGAGGCGTTCGCCTCGTACCTCGAGACCCTAATGGGGCCTCAAAATCTATTTGACGTATATTGCAGTGTCAAACCGATGTCGAATTTACGTCATTGGGTAGAGGGGCCTCAGAACAATTTTGCGCCTGTGGCCTCATATTGTCAAAACCCGCCACTGCATCAGCCCCGGTAGACACCAGTGACCTCCAAACGACCGACTCAGAAAATGTTTTATCAATACTTGGGAAAAAACCCAGGCGCCTCTATGGCACAGGCACAGAACTATACAAGGAGCATTTGAATCCATGTTTAGCCTTGCAATTCAATTCAAAACAACTCTCACAAGCGCATATTCAAAATAGTTACTAGAATGTGATTAGAATATTGGCGAGAAATCCATGTGACGTTCACAATCCACGTGATCCGATCAGCCAATAAGATTCGACTTACGTAAAGTGGTATCACGGTTTTAAGGTGCTTCGGAGAAAACACACCAGGGACAAAAAAAATCCTTGTGTTTGAAATTGAACACCCAGACATGGTGGCAGAGCTACAATAAACTTGGACGAAAGGACGCAGGACAGAATATAAATGTGATTTTTGTGAAGTCCTTAGGGTAAATTAGTGGACAGTCGAAGAACCAGATGATCTGCTGTAAAACTTGCCTTTTTGTTGAATGCATGATATCTTTTTATATATATTTTTAGTAAAAGAATATCCAGAGAGGTTGAGTTTCTTTTTTGGAGATTTTAGGAATTTCATGTGAATACAACATTCACGACGTCGCAATGCACTGAGTAAGTAAATATTAGATAATATTCTTTATTTATATTATAACTATTCAGTTATGAATTAGACATTAAACCTGATAATTAGAGAAACGGAATAATAGTCCTTCAATGTCGCACTCAGTGCTTAGAATCTGCGATTCGATTAAAAAGTTATTTTTCTTATTATGTTTCACTAAGCTGTATTTTAGTTTTTATGATTTTTATACAATCGTTCAAAATGGCTTCAAGAAACTGAATTTCTTTCGAAGCAGAGAAAGGAAATTACGTTAACAAAACTGAAAATTTAGAGAGTCATCATTGAAAATTTTTAAACTTAAAGTAAGCACTCTTAAAAAATGTTAAGAAACATATAAGTTCAGTCGAACTATACTTTGACATAAGGAAAATGCATAGCAACATATTTTTTGCTTTAAGTTGTTGGATTGGTCATCCAAACAATGCCACTACATGCATGGATATCGGATCGGTTAAGGGAGCCGTTGGGTGGCGGGCCGTGGAAGTTTAAACTTCGACTTTTAAATAAAAGGCTATTAATCCGAGACTAAAAATTTTAAAAATAACTAGAAATTCAAAAGATCTATAAAATGAGATGTAAAACGTTAAGATAGAGATATTAGATCAAAAGCAATTTTTTTAAAAATATAAATGTTTAGTTTCTTTTATAAATTTGATCGTAATTTTTGCAATTCAACTCTTATATTCAATTATGCAATATAAGAGGGAATATCTGACAAAAATTCAGATCGAGATTTGAATTAATTTTTTGAAAACTACTACTTTGTCTTAGAAACAGAGTAACCGAAAAATACATATATGTAATTTTTTTATCTGGGGAGGGGATAAAAATCTTACCCTTAAAAAGTTGTTCGTCGTCATAAGATTTAATTATTTTGTCTGCATTTTCATGGAAATCGTTTTTGAATTACCGTCTATTGTTCTTGCCGTGTCATGGACAGCCTGTGTGCGTTCCTTGCACGTACACCGATTCGTGCTGATCGACTCGAAAATGTTCTACTTTTTGCAAGAAATGCGTTCCTTGCAGACACAGCGATTCGTGTCAGTCGACTTTATACCGGATTTACGACTGGTTAGATGGAAATGAATTTTGGCCATTCTCGAATAGAGTCGCTTCTACTGTAGTTAAAATGAATCCAAAACGAGTTGTTACGATTTTTTATGATTTTTAAATTTTAATTTAAAAAATGAAAAATGAATTGAGAAATATAAATATCTAATTTAAGCGAGAGCTATTTTGTGCCGGACCTCGTAACTTTGAGCCGCTGTCAGATGATGAGGACGACATCTGAGCTGGCATTCCCCTCTCCAAACGTCCACGCCACACCAGCTGTGTAAAACCAGCTGTCTGCTGTAAAACTCTTTATAAAGGACGAACATATAAAGTGAAACCTCTTTATTAGTGCCATAGACCTCCTGGGTATGATTTGGTGTGCAACAGGCCCAATAAACGACGGATCTCGGTGGAATCGGGATTCGAGCATCGGCCTCTTTGGCTACGAGGCCGATATCACACTACCAGGCCACCGCGACCACATTTTCCTATTGAAGAATGGGGAGTTCAACATTGTTTAAAAACCTGTTAAAGCAATGTGTATTTATAGAAAAAATCATTCTAATATTAAATACGCAAGTGAAAATTTATTTACTTAAATATTGAGGGAGAAAAATGAAAAGTAATCGCTGGAACGATGAAGCAATCTGAAGCGCACACTAATTGGCAAACTAGATTCTGACGTCACATGTGCCTTCTCTTCCGCAACTCATTTCGTCGTTTGCAACTTCGTGGTTATATCCGGAGCATAAAACTGATCTCTTAGCCCATTTTTTTCAGATGCCTTGAAAGAATGTGTATATCTGTGAATATAACAGAAAGATTTTCCCACAATCAGCACTCAAATATGACAAGTCCTTTTGTAGTATTTTAATAGATCTCTTTGAGAGCTTCGGAACATAGCAAGCTACTCACTTTCCATCATTAAAATTTTTCTCTCCTCCTTAAAGTTTAGAACAAGGGAAGCAACAAAAATGTGTTTTCAGTACACATGTTTATAATTATTCAATTACGACAAAGAAACTGGACAAAATAAGAACGGCGCAGTTCAAGTCCGCGCCGTAGATTTTTCGTCAAAATGTCGGGATAAAATCATAAAACAAGTGCTTCGAACTAATATGTATTTTAATTATCAATCTCTTTAATACAATATTTACACAGACTGGTTGAGAATAAATAAATCACAAGCTACCAGAGGCCCTTGCTACATGCAATAAGCTCGTGATTTATGAATTCTGTAACCATTATACTACTCTGTGTAAATGTTGTATTAAAGCGATTGATAATTAAATTATATATATTAATACGAAATACTTCTTTTATGATTTTATCCCGACGTGTTCACGAACACTCTACGGCGCGGATCCGTATTGCGCCTTTTCTTATGTTTTATTTAGATTAGCTCCTGATGGCGCTATCGGTTGACAATATATAAAACTACACAAGGCGTATGCGCAGTAAAGCATTATTTACTACAAATGCTCATATTACCCGTAATATTCAAATTTGTGAATTTAAAATTTTAACACTATCTTTCTTTTACGTATTGTCAAGTATTCTGCAAGTTTCGTACAATTCGAAAGAAAACTCTGCATGTTATAACCAAAAAACATGCGGAGTTTAAAATTTTTAATTTAAAACCAATTTTTACTTAAATTCTGATAAATATTTGATTTGTCTCATTTGGATCTCTGGTAATACTCCTCGAGCTCTTAAAAATGACACCAGAATCAACCTCCTAGCTAAACACGTTTCCTCGCTACACTTATTTATAACCTTACAGAAAGTTAATTCATAACAATCATGCGCATGCGCCTACATTCGTACAATGACATCACAGGCAAAAAATACTATGCAACAAACTCTTACAGATATGATGTATCCGTTGTGGGGTCAACCTTTCTTTTCGCATTATTAGTCTCGTAGTTATTAGCGATTCAAATCTGACTGTATTTTGCCATACAAGAAAGTTCGACCGATTATCACTGCAACAAGCAGAAAGACGTTTTCACGTCAAAACGCTGCTCTGGCCTTGAGGCCGCGGTGGCCTAGTGGTAAGGTCCCTGCTTTGGGCCGCAGGGCTCCAGGTTCGAGACCCGATTCCACCAAAGATCCGCCGTGTATGGGACCTGCTGCACGCCAAATCATACGTAGTGGCCAAACGTCCTCCCGCCGGTGTGGCGTGGAAGATTGGAGAAGGGGCGCCAGTTCAGGTGCCGTCCTCGGCATCTGACCGTGGTAAAAATTATGAGGCCCGTCCCAAAATAGCCCTCGTGTTGCTTCAAAATGGGACGCTAATATAACTAAACTAAACTAACTAGCTGCTCGGACCTTCTGTTCGATACGTTCAATAACTGGAGCGAAGCTATGTACTATACTCAATAGACTTCGCATTAGGATAAACAGGTAGGCTTGAAAAGCATCAGGCAGCGATAAATGGAAAAGGGGCCTTCGGATGTCCCTAAGAGGCTGCGATTTCTGTCGCAGAAGAAAGAATGAAAACTCAAAATTCGTACGCCCCCCCCCAAAAAAAAAAATATACTTATTTGAAAAATTACACTCTAGATAAATACAGGTACGGTATTTTTTTTTTAAATATATGTGTGAATTGAAAAATTAATTTTATTTATATAGTGTTATTTCACTATGCTATGAAGAATACAAATTATTTCCTCTGTAGAAGTAAGGATTTTAAGATATTTGTTAATAGTAATTAATATAAAATTCTGTAAAAATAACTTATATAAAGAAAACTATAAAAATTTATAAGAAAATTCAAACGCGACCAAATGCGACTTGAATTATCTAGGAATTTAAGTGCTGCCACTACAAATCGACAAACGCTAGATGCGCGGTGGGATAAATTTTTGCCACCTTTTCCAAATTGACTTTTTGAAGACTGATTTTGATTTGAATATATTCATTGAATCTAAATGTTTTATTCTGCAACAAAAATTATTTCTGTGAAATATTTTCTTGCACTACAAATGAAATCGATTTTTATCATAAAAAAAGTCAGGAATTTAAACTTATTTTTAAGATATTCTAATTAATTTTCAATTGTTCTGCAATTTTTTAAAAAAATATAGGGAACATTTGAATATTCATTGGAATAATTTATGCATTAAAATAACAAGAGAAAGTTTTAAAAAAAATCTTAAAGGAGATAGAACAGCCTCTATGCCACTGCTACTCAAAAGGATCAAAATATACATTCTATTTAATAAAATGGTAAGAAAAAACTAATTAAATGTATCTATTTGCTTTAAAATTGCTCTTAATTTCACCTTATACTTATATTCAAAACAAAAGGGATATCTAATTCAAGGCTGTTTTTCACTGTGCTTCATGATACACAATTTTAATAGATATAATATAGATAAATTATGTATAGGGTGCCGTTATTCTTGTATTAACACATTTAGGAACAATACAACACTTGCATCTTTCCGACATTATTTTGTCTGATGAGATTGTCGGAAAATATAGAGAAAAAGCAAAATCTCTCTAGCGAGAGAACGGGAGCTCTCCCCTGTTTGGGTACATCTGACGTCAAGCGAATATGGATCGTTTTCCCCACGAAATCTGAGATTCGAACTTTGATTTCAAATATTAAAAAAAACTACCTACAACTTTTTTTAATATATTCTATTAATAATACTATTGTTCATTTTGAAGCATTTTCAATCGATTAGAAAAATAAAAAAAAAAACGATGAATTTTCCCATTGTGTTTGAGCTTTGTATAATTTGAAATTTTATTTTGCATTACTTCCAATGAACCGTATAAATCCCTTCCAATAATCCCCCGTATTGATTAGAAACAGTGAATTATTTTGATTTTCTGTGTGTATTAGATTATCATGTTACTTATCAATGAAAATGGTCAAATGTTTTAAGTTTATACGCTTGTATTAATTCATTATGATTGGTTCAATCAAAGTAATCTAGATCCGCCTTTTTTAAATTACTAAATAATCCGAACTAAATTCAAAATGGGCGCAATTTGGTATCAACCTTCTGTTTCGTTGAAAGTACATGGTAGAATAACTATTGACGTCGCTCTTCTTTTTGCACTTCCTATGATTCAACGCCTACAAAATTTCTAACTGTTAAAAAAGGGAGAGATAAAAGGATTTTATTTTTAATAGATCCGTGTTTCTTCAATATAAGAATCCCGAAGAAGAAAACAGATGCATCGATTATACTGGTATGAAGATTTAAATATTGCATTTCTTGTATCGTCATTCTTGCTTTATCATATTTTAGTATTAAAATTGTCAATTATCATTTATGAAAGAAGCATAAACTTTAACTATTTTAGAAGAAGTGTAAACGATTAAACTTATTCTAAACGTTAACTGATTGGGAAAACATGACATGGAAATTTAATTTTTAGTTTTGGTGATAGGAAACAACTACAGAAAAAGAACAACTTAGAAACACTTACTTTTCAATTAATTTGAAGAAAAAGATCTTGCCTTCATCACGTGTTCTCATGCAACCAGGGGAGTTTTACTTATTTTCTCGCGGAAGAAGATAAAATAGGATAAAATTGTATTAATTATTCTCCAAGCCAGAAAAAAATATTTTTAAAAAAGAAATATATTATGTTTACGCTAAGCAAACAAACACTTCAGCATTATTCGCAATCTGAATATTCTGAATGATTAAATATGAAACTCATAATTTTCCATTTTGAAACGTATTGTTATAGTAGCTTAGCATCCGTTTTTAACCCTTAAAAACCCGATTTTTTTAAAAATGATTTTAAAATGTTTTTTCTGACTTTCATTTCTTGAATAAAACATGGGGAAAATACTTTAAGAAATCCTATCTTGTTTTAAATATGGTTTATGGCTAAAAAATAGTTTGAATCCATCGACCAGACTGGGCTTTAACTGGAAAAAAAAAACACTCCTTGATAAAATTCTATAATATCAAACGGAGATGAATTTTAAGATCTAATAATATGGACAAGGAATGTTCTTAAAAATTATAGAACAAAATATGGTACTCTCAAGCGTACAAACAAAGCTAGCTAAAAAAAAAAAGCAGCCTCAAGTGAGAAACATCAATTTATTTTAGTTTTTTATTTATCAGCACTCAAGTTACCATCTATATGTTGTAAAATGATTTAATAACATTTTCAGCAAATAGTATTCTATTTGCTTCAACAGGCAATAGATTTTCAGTATTATTCTCAAGTCAAAATTGAGTATTAGAAGCTAAAATTGGGTATTAGAAGCCGAAATTAGGTATTAGAAGCCAAAATTGGGTGTTAGAAGCTAAAATTGTGTATGTTGCTAAAAAGGCAGCACGGAGCATTTATGGGCTAATAAAGGCAACGTCAATTATTATTTTTGCTCGGTGTAAAATTTTTTTTGGCCTTGGAAATATATTTCTCTAGATTTCATAATCCCTAAAACCATGGTTCCCTGACATATTACTGATCCTGTTAAACTGTAATTACATCACTGCTAAAGAATACTGTTGTAAAGACCACTGTTTCAAAGACTTACTTTTCAAATTAAACAGAAGAGTTGTCTTCCTCAAACGTTGCTCCCATAGGCAGACGATTTCATCACCCGCCTGTTTGGAGTTCCTCTCAGAGAATGAGTGAGGGGAAGCTCACAAAGAGTGTTCCAACCCCCCACACCCCACCTGCTAGATAGTGTTGCTATGCCGAGACCAGGGTCGTCATATTGGCCTATTCAATGCCCAACTTCAGACTTTCGGACTCAGGAATTCGGTCTTTTTTCAAAGCTGTTGGCGTTAAGAAATTTTATTTGGGATTAAATTCATTTTTTACTCTATTTTAGCTAACAAATTTTTTTAGTTATAACTAATTCTGTCGTTATTAAAAGAAAATTCTGCTATTAAATTTCTGAAACGACCCATAGTTCGCCCTCAAATGCGGCAGTTTCTCTGTGCAACAGGGTTTCTGTCCATTTTGTGAAAGCTGCTATTCCGCGAATGTCTCCAGGGTGAGGATTTATGGCTATTCCAGATGTCCAAGCAGTCAGGGCCGGATTAAGCCCTCGTGGGGCCCTTAAGGAATGCAAGTCTCAAGGACAACTTTCTTTCCGCCTCATACTGCGAAAACATATATTTTAGAATTGATTTTAATTTTATTTCCATACAATCAATTTGAAGTAGCAAATTTTGACGAAATAAAACAGTAAATACATTTAATTTAAGATCACTTTCTGGAGAGTTGATTTCATTATATCGTGTTTAACGCTTTGAAGACTGCCGCTCGTTTAACGCTACGAGAAGCTCGCACGTCCGTTCTCAAAGGGTTAAAAAAATGCGAAATTTACATTTAAAAGTAATTTTATATAAAATGGTGAAAATAAAATGACAAAATTTTATTTAACAGAATCTAAATACTATTTATCTATAAGATCGGACATTTTTTAAAGGCCGAGGTGGCCTAGTGGAATGGTGCCGGCTTAGGATCTGGAGGGTTCCAGGTTTGAAACCACTGAAGATCCGCCGTGTATAGGGCTTATTGTACGGTAGGGGGCCAAACTTCCTCCCTCTGATGTGGTGAGGAAGTTTGGAGAGGGGTGCTATTTCAGGTGTCGTCCTCGTCATCTAACCGCGGTTCAAAATTACGAGATCCTCCCGAAAATAGTCCTCGTATTGCTCTTAAAAGGGTCATTAATATAACTAAACTATGCGGATATTTTTTTTAAATTGGAAAGCAACATAGTTTTTCAAATTTAAAAAACAACGTAGTATAAAACTTGCAAATGATAATTAACTAGGAATGTTTTTAGAATAATGTTCCAAATTTTAAACGATACTTGATTTTGACAGTTCTCATCAACTACGAAGCTAGAATGCACAAATTTGTCCCAAAATGCATGCGTATAACGGAGAGCAGATGCTCTGGTATATGCCATGCCATTATCTCTTATTGACGTGAAACGTCTCTCCGCTCGTTACAGATATAGTCGGTAGAACTTTCTTATTTGACAAAATACCGTCAGATTTGAATCGCTAATAACTGCGAGACTAATAATGCGAAAAGAAAGGTTGACCCCACAACGGATAGATCATATCTGTAAGAGTTTGTCGCGTAGTATTTGATTTGTCTGTGACGTCATCATACCAGTGTAGGCGCATGCGCGTGGTTGTTATGAATTAGCTTTATGTAAGGATGTAAGTAAGTGTAGCGTGGAAACGCGTTTACATAGGGGATTCATCCGGCGTCATTTTAAACAGTTTGAGGAGTATTACTAGGATAAAAGAGATACATTAAAAATATTTATAAGAATATAAGTAAAAATCGGTATTAAATTGAAATTTCAAACTCCGCATGTTTTTTTTTTATTATTATAACATGCAGAGTTTTCTTTCGAATTGTATAAAACTTACAGAACTGTTGTACGAACACATGAAAGAAAAATTGCATATTAAAATTTGAATTCAAAAATTTGAATATTACGGGAAATAAAAGCATTTGTTGCAAATGATGTTTTACTGCGCATGCGCGAAATGTAGTTCTATGTGCTGCCAAGAGATGGGGACATCAATAGCTACTCTAAATAAAACATAAGAAATGAACAGTTCGGGTCTGCGCCGTAGATTTTTCGTAAAAACGTCGGGATAAAATCATAAAACAAGTATTTGTATTAATATGTATTTTAATTATCAATCTCTTTAATACAATATTTACACAGAGTAGTATAATGGTTACAGAATTCATAAATCACAAGTTTATCGCAAGTAGCAAGGGTCTGTAGTAGCTTGTGATTTATTTATTCGGTGACTTAGGACAATACAACATGCAATCCAAAAGGCGAACAACTCCGTCATTTTCGAGAAAATCGATCGAAAAGTTTAATAAGAATATCAATGAATATATTAAAGAATATCAACCACATTTCGTTACAGTCTTCATCATAACAATAGAACCCTGGTAAATGTCTAAAGCTCTTCCTTTTCCTCGTCCTTTGTTAACTGTTGCCCAAAGGTCAATATTTCGAGCATTCTATTCAATTCTGACGCTAACCGCCGGCATCTGGGGACTGCAACGAACTGATTGATATTCTACCAGATAAACTTTTCAATCGATTTTCTCGAAAATGTCTGATTTTGACAACTTGCGGCTTGCATGTTGCATTGTTCTAAGTCATTAATACAAATAGACGAAATTTTTTAAAAAATCGGTGTCCAGAGTAACTAGTGTTTTCCTTGTGAGTTAAATAACAATAACAAATTTAAAATACAATCCCACGCTAAGAGAAGTAAAGTTATAAAACAAAACTGTACATGTAATCGAGCCCAGAAACAAATATTGAAGAACAAAAATTTACAAAAGATGAATTAAATAATTTTGTGCGAAGTTAAATTTTTCAGAAGAAAGCGCTCAAATTTTTGGAAAGTAATTGAAAAAGAAATTTTTCTTGGTGCTGAAAACAAGAAAAAGAATTTAAAAAGTATTTTCCCCAAGAAGAATCACTTGTATAGTGAAAGATTTTATGCCACTATAAAATAACTTTTTAAATAAAACTTAACTTATCTGTCAAAAATATTTTCGAAGTAATCAACTTCTTCGACACAGAGTTATATCTATATCTAGAAGACGGAGAGTTCATTTTCAAAATACAGTGCACTCCCGATTATCCGGGTTAATCACCGGGAGGGATCGCATTGACAATAGAAAAATACGGATAATCCGAAAACTCCTTTTATTAAAGAAAAAAATAAACAACATTACAAAAATATAAAAACATCAAACTAGAGGAATTTTCTTTTTAATATTTACTGCTTTAAAAAACCTGTAATGCGTCTTTGCTTCTGCTGTTTGTTCATCTCTTCTCATAAATCGACACATATTTTACGAACCGTAGTAATGTCACCGTAATCAAATCTTCTTTGTCCCATATAATCAAATAAATTTTCCACAGATTGTAGAGCAGCAGAATGAGAAATTGTATTTCCCTCATTTAGTACATCTTCTGCATCAGTACTAGCTGATTCTCCATTATCAAGTTTCTGAAGGGTTTCTAATTTTTGTTTAGCATTTAAAACGTTTCGTTTTCATTTCACACCACTCATTTTTACCAGTAAAAAAAATTCACGCTACTAACTGACGATAAACAAGACGAAAAAACTAAAGAAAATTGTGCGAAAGTGAAAGACGAAATTAAAGAATGACGTGTCAGAGACAAGCGTGTTCGTACGAAAATGAGCTAGCATGAAGTGGATGATTCCTCCGCCGCCACTGCTCACTAGTTTCATGGAATGAATCTCTCGATCGAACATCAACATCGATTTTACATGCATGATAAGTGTGAAAATGTTTCTCTTCAATTTTTTTGTGAGTCTGGAATGAGCACGGATAATCCGGGCACAGATAATGGAGAGTATACTGTATTATGTTGGGGACAGTGTGATAAAACCGGGCACCTTAATTCTGGCGCTGTTATTTCTTCTTCCTAGTCTAGAAGAGAGAACGATCAAGGTGGCCATGTTGTTACTGTTAAATTCAGTGCGTCTGTGAAGGTTTATTTGTTTTGAGACGTCAACTCTCTAATGTTCGTTTAATTTTAAACTATCATTAGTTAATAATCATTACAGTAATACAAATTATATTTAGTACAACTTATTATATATTTACTAAGGGTTTATACCCTATTAAACAATAAGGATTCAGTCCAATAGCTTCACAATTCTATTTCGTTTTTCGTTTACTCGGGGTAAAACCAGGTACTGAAAGTGGCGCAAGACTAGGCCAGATAGTATTGGTTATTTTTCTGATGAAGAAAAACACATCAAACAATGATTGTTTCGATTTTAATGATGCATTTTCTGATTTAAATAAATGCAAAGAGTGGATCCAATGTAGAAACTGTCTTGGCTGGACCCACGAAAGCTGCAATGGCGCGCAGGAAGAAGACAACTGCTTTACATGTGAATTTTGTAACTAATATTCCTAAATTGTCATTTAAAAATATGTCTGCTACCTTTCCTCTGAAAATCTAGTTTTCCTTATTTCCCACTTAACATATGAACCCGATTTTACCTCACTAATAGAGTAAAACCGGGTTGTTTGACTTTTTCTTTCTTATAAAAAATTATTTATAAAAAAAGTAGTGAAACTATGACATTTCAAGAATGATATATTGTACTCCGTTAAACAATGAATATTTCAATAACGTTTGACGTTAACGTTAACAATGAACGTTTTTTTTTTTTTTAACGTTCTATATCGAATAGTTTAGCTTCAACAGTCCTTCGAGTCTTAGCTACCTAATTTTGTCCCACTTTCCCCTAGAACTAAGATATCTCGACTTACATTTTTGCTGTGCTGCGATTCGATTTTCGAACAATTTTGAATGGCGTCGCTTCTGAAATGTGCTTATATTTTCAATAGCCAGGAGAATTCCCCTCATTAACATTATTCAGATGTATTTCAATCGTTAATGAAGTTCTTTAAATTTTGGTAGGAAATTGATAGTCTAATTGAAGGCCACGGTGGCCTAGTGGTAAGGATTTGGTGCAGCAGGGTTGCAGGTTCGAAACCTGATTCCACTGAAGCTCCGTCGTGTATTAGACCTATTGCACGTTAAATCATACGTAGGGGCCCAAACGTCCTCCCATTGATGTGGTGCGGAAATTTTGATAGTGGTGCCAGCGCAGGTGCCATCCCCGTAATCTGACCTACATAAGAAAATCGTAGCCACCTGCATCACTTAAGGTATCCGACTGTGTTCGGAGACAGTTTTTTGAAAAATTACTTATATATATATTTAATGTTATTTTTCAACTGCATATGTTTTAAAACTATGAAAATATTGTAAAATTAAGCTTTCAAAATAATATTTAAAAAACAAACTGAGAAATTTGAAAAAAAATGACTAAAATATTTGCCTTACGCTAACAGCCATACACAAAATCATATTCGAAATATCCATAAATCCTTGTAGGAGTACATTTTTATGAGAGTTGTCTGTGTTATGCTGTAATATCTTTCTTGTACTTCAAAACAGTTTTGAGATGTAGATGAATATATTTACTGAACTGGTAATTTTTCATAAAAAATGCTTTTCGTTTATATTTAAACACTTAAAAATATTACTTGATTTTAAAATTGACCTCAGTTTTTAGAGGAAAACATCAAGCATATTACAGAAAACAATCTCAGAAAATTTCATATCAATACTTGAATAACGTTTCGAGAAATCATTGTTACGGCCGACAGTTATCCTCAAAATATCATTTCTCATTAAACGCATTGAAAGTTATAACTCCATTTGTAATTCGCGTAGAGTAAAAAGTGAGAGAGTTTTAGAAAGCTTATTAAACAGGTATCCATCCAATATTCAGCAAGGCTTAAACTTACATGTAAGCATTATTTCCGACAATTCCATATTTCCACTAATATTTTAACTCGGGAAAGTTTTAGGTTGACAGGAGAAAAAGATACAACCAACAGCAAAAGCACTAGATATACTGATCACTGACCTCCTC
Organism: Araneus ventricosus; assembly: GCA_013235015.1. Classification (NCBI taxonomy): domain Eukaryota; kingdom Metazoa; phylum Arthropoda; class Arachnida; order Araneae; family Araneidae; genus Araneus; species Araneus ventricosus. The sequence continues at coordinate 1,213 of BGPR01025958.1, read as the reverse complement.
AGAGATTATCAGGCCTCTAGAATCTAGCAGGCCACCCACCGAGAGTAAAACTTGTCCTACGCGTTCTATTATCTTACAGCTTTCACACTTGGAATAAAGCCATTTTTCAAAGGGGAGTTGGGGGAAGAGAATTTCTACCGGAATTCCCACGATTCGGAACTACCACGGAAATCCACCAGAAAGGAAAGGTCTTGAAAGGGGGAAGGTGAAATGTCCATCGCCTTAGGGGCGAACTGACTCGGATAAGCAATCTCTGATAGATTGCAGAAAGCCGAGTGTTTGTTCGGTTTGAAATTTCCCTCCACATGCCATTTCCCAGTAGACAGCCTCACCTTGGCTGCAGTTGGCGAGAAAGTAGTGTCTACGCGCAAGAACCCTACCAGAATCACTTCACTATTTTGCTTCAAAGCACACAGGTGTTTGCGGATAGCAAGCGGTATTCGAGAGCCCTGGATTTTAAAAGAGTGAGTGTTTTTAAGTTATTTCCTTAATTCTTGCGATGTTTCCTATCATTGTGTTTCAGTTTCAGAGGTTCCTTTCATCTCTTCTTTGATTTCTTTTAGAATGAGTTGCACTATTTGTGTACTCTTGAGTTCTACTTTTTAGTTGTTATCAAACGTTCTACTTTCATACTTTTTTCATGAACGGTAACAAACTACATATATAATTGCTCTCAATATCGTTTTTTTTCTAATGAAATTTTAGAGATTATTCTTAATTAAAATAGGATTATTTGTTGGTCTTATAGAAAAATTTAGTTAAGAACAAAGCGAAGTTTTTTTTACCTGTTTCTGTCATTTCTTAAATTTGAATTTAGTGTTTGAGAAAGGCATGGTTTCTGTTTTTTACTTAAAAGCATGTATTCAGTTTTGTTGTTAAAGTTAACCTCTTTAAATACACTATATGCCCCAAAGTATCCGGACACTTGCAGATTTTCACATTTTTTAGAATTTCTTCGGAATGGTTTAACCGACTGCCTTTAAACTTCGGACATCAAAAGAATAGACAATAACTCACATTTTCAATTGAAGATTCGGTCCTGAGGGCAATTAGGGGACCGTCTACAAACTGATAACGTTTACGCAACAAAACGATAACGCAACAAAAACGTTTTTGGCCCACCCCGCTTCATAGAATACAGATAACAAGATGAAACTTAGAGAAATGGTAATGTTTAATGTGCATAATATTTACAGGAATTTTTGTAAACTCA
>BGPR01025957.1:0-21906 GCA_013235015.1 Araneus ventricosus | reverse complement strand
CCAAGAATAAGAAAATTCTTTCAGTAAATTAATCATTTTTTTAAAAAAAATTCTTTTCGATATGCTCGCACCCTCCATTTAGTGTTATCACTCCCCACAGGTTGAGAATCGTTGTCATAGATGATGCGCTTTTTATTTTCTGTGTATGAAGTATACAAAGAGAAAGTATTGTAATCGTCAAAAAATTTGATGAATCTCCACTTTTCAGACCAGCCCGAGCCCGAAAAACATAATTTTGGAATTACTTCTCTCTGTGTAAACTATTAGAGCTAGAGATATGATCTGTGTAAACTATTAGAGCTATGAGATATGAGTTATGTGATCTTTACACATATCTTTTAGGTTTCGACCAAATTTTAGACAAAATCTGTTCCGTGTTCATCTGAACACAATAACTCAGAAACTTAAATAGCTAGATAAATAAAGTTTGGTACAAAATTTTATTATCAAGAATGTAGATATTTTTCAAATTTTGAACTAAATCGATGAAATGGTAAACTCTCTGTCGGTCTGTATAATCGCATACTTGTGGACACCATAACTTCTTAACCCTATTACATATATAAATAAAAACTTATATATTGTCTTCTTATCTTGATTGTAGATCTCTGTCTAATTTTGGTGTCAATCGGTTGAAAAAAAAGCGTTCAAATCGCATAAAGATTTTCTTTACCTTACAGAAGGTCATTTGCGTATGGGCGAGAATCCGCCTTTCGCCTTGGCGCTCGCCAAGGGAAACTCGTTTTAGGCCTTTTGCCTTACTTTTTCTCCACGTGTGTTTGGGAGACTTATTGCGTGTTTTACTGCAGTTTGGATTATTTTTTTCCATATGTATTAAGGAATCTTCCATGTTAGTGCCGCTCTGTGTATTTTTTCCCACCCGCATTAGGACGGATACGAGAAAGTTTAAGGAAGACCATTCCCGCTGGTTATTAATTCAAATCGAAGGCAATTTAATTTTTAGATTAAGCCCATAAATCACGGAATACAGAAACAGAGATAACAATAATCTTTCTATCCCTACGCGTACAGTAATCTCTAAAGCGTGCAATCTTTAATAGAATCCGTAATTTAAATGTATTTAGTATAAATATAGATTTCTCAGAACTGGATATATCAAACTCAGATGTTTTCTAAAAGATGTTCTCTAGTGTTTGCTAAATATTTACAACTAGAAAAAACTTTCAATTCTATCAAATCTTTTCAGATAGGCCAGTGAGAATTTGAATAATGCTACTGACATATTATTATACAGGAATTCTTGGTTGTTGTATCCAATTTGGAAAAAGGTCTTTAAACAAAAGAAGGAAGCCATCCACAAATAAACATAAAAAAACTGTAGCTTAATAAAAGAAAAATAAAAACAGTAGACAGAACGTAAGCAAAAAGTTTTTTTAAAGAACAAAATCTCAACATTTTCATATCAGCGCCATTTAATTATAGAGAGGCCTTCAATAAAACATTTTTTTTTAAGAACTGAAAAAAATTCAAAAGAATAACAGCCAGTGGAAAAACAAAATAAATCTAACATTGCTCAGAAGGAAAAATAAAATAAACTATAAAGTCATAACGATTCTGATCTCCAAATAATCTGTACATTTTAGCGCTGGGTTGTGTCCAAAGGCCAGAAACCATTCACACAGAGATGTTGAACAGAAACACGTACCGCATTGTCCTTGGTGATGTATGTAAATCCTCCGCTGCTGCGAACAAGAGGCCATCTGCAGCTGGCAGTCGCTGGAATAAGTAACGCTGTCACTGCCACAAACAGGCGCGAATATGTCCGGGCAGCGCTCTTCGCAGCGGCAGTATGCCTGCTGTGTGATCTGGTCCACTAGGCACAAAGCGCCGAACGAACAGTACATCTTCTCGCAGGTCTCTGAAACAAAGAAGGGAAAGGTTGGACTGAATAAATTATTTTAATAGTTCTCTTGCGGGCAGTTTAACTTTAAATACTATTCTAGAGTGAGTGAGTGAGTCCTTTTTATGGCACAAGGGCCAGGGCTGGCCAAGCTGCGCCAAACAATGACAAAATCTAGGCTTCTATAAAATAAGTTGCAAGAAAAAAAATTTAAAAGTTAAAGACGCAAATTTCAAAAATATCTAAATTACATTAATAAAACCAATATCCGCAACGAAATCAAACACAAAGAGATGGGGAGGATCTCCCAGCAAGTCAGTCAAATTTGGGTCTGCTTTGCTGAACCATCTCAACCTGAGATTGTTATATTTGGCACATTCCGTTAAAATGTGCCGAACAGAAATAACTACATTGCATGTCGAGCAAACAGGGGCTGGTTCTGAGTATAGTAAATGTCTGTGAGTAAAATAGGTGTGCCCAACTCTCAATCTAACGAGTTTAACACTTGTTTTTCTGTTGAAATTACAGGGTTTAAGTCCTTTAACAGAATTCTGTATTGATCGTAGTTTATTGTTTGTTTGTGCATCCCACAGGTTTTGCCAGGAAGTATGAAACTTTGACGTTAAGACTTTAGAAATATCTTCAACGGGGACAAATGGATACATAATTGCATTTGCAGATTTAGCAACTCTATCAGCTGTCTCGTTGCCGACTATTCCTACATGACCTGGAATCCAGGAGAAAAACAAGTGTATTTGTTATTTGTTTAAAACAATACTATTCTAAAACATTTTATGGTTGCAAACAGTGTCGGGTCGTCAGCTCAGAAACAAGCCATGACGCAAAAGTTGTATAGACCTAAGTTGTAGTTAATTTTGGTATATGATGCTGATACACTAAAAATTGACAGTTTTTGAGTTATAAGCAAAGACCTGAGGGAAAAAATGTGTTTCTGGCTATAGCTAAATTTCCAATAACATTTATTGGTGGCAAACCTCAGATTCGTAATCAGCACCCGAAAAACATTAAGAAGCAAAAAATTGCAATTTCTCCAGAATTGGATTTAAAAATCTACTTAACGACTGAACTAGTGAGAAAAAGCGATAAAAAAGGCCAAATGAGGAAGTCGCGCCAATCGAGAGCTGGGAAAAATGCAGCTCAAATGAATGCAATTTCTAGCGGTAAAAGGGTTGCTTTTCTCCGGCTTCGCGTTGCTCATTGCGTTAATTTCGGACCCATAGGAGGGGCAAATCTTTCTGCAGCTCTGGTCTGTCTCTCTCTTAATTCTTGATCGATTTTCCGTCTCCCTTTTACGTTTCTTACTACTTTTTTGCCGTTTTCGTTCTTGACTGAATTCTCAAAGTGCAAAAGTAAGTCAATTAGAATAAAAACGAAAATACAATCTTTTAAAATAATTTCAGGGGGCTTCAGCTCTACATCTCTTATGTACGAGCCGCCACTGGTTGTAAACTAATTTCGAAGGAAAATGTGTAATTGTTGTCGCAATATAAAATTTATATAAAATAAGTTATATCGATATTCTTTTACTATTGGTGAGCTTTATCTGAATGTTTCAAAGATGTCTAAAGTGTTGAAAAATGAAGCTATAAAAATGTGGAAAAAATATAGCAAATCATTGATTGGTAAAAATATGGTCATAAATTATGCAAATTTTAAATATTTTACTGTGCTTTTAATTTTTTTTTTCTTTTCACATTTTGTCCGCCCCCATCCCCAATCTTACTTTCTGGGTTGCGAAGCATCTCGAATTGAAGTTGAAAATATTTTGTTAAAACAGATTTCAAAAATAACAGCTTTTAATTTGCCTTTAAGGTATTCAATTTTCTGCTAACTTTATTACCCTAACTAATATTCTTTTTTTTTACATCTTACATATTTGGTGTATTACATTGCAAAATTTATCTAATGCAATACTGCTCGAATTTCCAAAATAAATTATAAATTAAATTACGATTTCTAAAAAAAATTGTAGATTTTGTGTTTCTCATCCATAGATGGTAACACGATAATGGATAAATGTTGCTTAATTCATCTAGTCTTAGTTGGATGACTCAACCAATCATCCTTTTTGTTTTAAAAACTGATTAAAATTTGGCTTCAAATTGAGATTGATTTTGATTAAATAATAAGCTCTGATATTAATATGAGATAAATTAACCACCTCCAATTAGCACCGAAATTGTGATTAATAATTTAATTGTTTCTCTTAACTAGATTCTTAACTAGATAGTTTTTAAAAAGTTTAGCAGGTGGTTAGCGACGTGGCAATCCCCACAGACAGTGGAGAATCCAGGATTTTTTTCTAGGGACCTTAACACCACAGTATACCCCCAAATTCGGAGCCAGGATGGCTCCCTGTCGGTTGGTTGGTATGCGTGAAACTTGATTGAAAATGCCAGAACAAAAAAATTACATTTTATATATAAGGATACAAAAAAGAGAACACTTAAAACAAAAGAATATAATAGTTAGTAATATAACGGTTAGTACTTTCAAGTCTCTGTGTTGTTGACTTTGAGAGGGTGGTGCGTTATGTATAGGAGAATAGAGAAGATGAGTACCTAGGGTTAATTGAGTCTGTGACTAGTAGTTGTCACCATCTTCTGGAAAAAAAAGTGTTTCGTTTTCCGCGATGAAGTGGATGCGTTTTCTGATTTTCGCCCTGAAATTGTTGTTGTTCATAACTCTTTTCCACCAAAGTGGTTCTAGTTCAGCTGACGGTTTTGTTAGGTTGCACGATGTTGTAAACAGGTAGCTTGTAGCATAGTGTAAGGGGTTTGCCAGGTTTTCGCAGCCACAGGAATCGCTGTTTCTGATGTTGAATCGTTTAAGGTATGTCGGAAATGGTTCTAGGGTGCTGCGGCCATAAAACAATTTGTATCGTCGTGACATTTCCAAATTTTACTGAAGTGGAAGGAGATGTTTTCTTAATCTATTATCATAAATTCATATATAAGGCTCTCAAGCAAACTGAAAAAAAATCTAAGTTGTATTGTAAAGACCTGATGTTTATGATATAGATATAGAAAATAGAACTAAATTTCATGTAATTTTGTTTATTATTAAATGTTACAATAAGATGCCACGTTTCTTTTTCAAAGGAGATGAAGAAAAAACTGATGTATTGATTTTTAAAATATCGAGGATTCTGGTTAATTTCTAGGGGTCTGAAGCCCCGTAACAACCCCCGGGATTCGTCACTGCCCACAGAGCTCAATAAACCCCGTCCAGTGGATGGTGGGTCGTAGTACATGATAAAGGGATTCCGCCCTTTGTACATGTAAAAAGACTTTGTACCCCTTTTTAAGCACATTGCTCGCACGGAGGAGTGTGATATTTGGCATAGTTAAAGTTCACATGAAGAAAGATTGCAGAAAGGAAAATTTATGTATAATATGTGTTACAAATGCATTAAATTAAATAAAATAAAACATTCATTGTTTACGTTCATACTGAATGTTAAACATATAAAAGTCTGTGGTCACCAGTCTGACAACATTTATATTTTTACCCACCCGGTTTTGTTGTTTCAATAAAAAATGTATAAAGAAATACGAAGCACGTATTCTTTATTTCATTTTTTGTATTAATTTTTTATATAAATTTTATATAATTTGAAAAAGATAGGCAAATTAACTCTGCAGCCTTGGCGAAACCTGGCCAGTATAGCAATGAAAACAACAAGGAAATGTCAAAAAACGCGTTATTGCTTTTTAAATATGACTTAGCCAAGCTATACTTCATTTATCCTATCATTCGTATTTTTCAAATAATTCGAAAATTAATGCATAATGACGTATTTGTACACGCTCGCAGCTGACATAATAGGATAAAATTCAAAAAAAAAATTATACGCAATAATTATAGAGGTATACTCTTTGACAAAAGAACCTCAATAATGTTCAAACTTAAAAATTTAATGAATGGGCGACCTCTAGTAAAAAGAAATCTTCTAAAAAAGACAAAAAGAAAAGGCCGAGTCATCGGTCAAAATCTTCTTCGATTAACTATTGATCAACATACAATGAGAGTCTAAAGCCAGGAATTCTTAACTACCAGGAATTCTGCCGCATACGATAGATGTTAAACGAAATTAACTCGTTTAATTTTCGAAACCTTTTCCTATCATTCAAAAGGTAGAAGCCGTGATGTCAGAGAACAGCATAATGCAGCTTGCAGTTGTATTTCACACGACACGCGTGATGACGTCTATACCACGTGTCTGCTAGCATATCATAGATCTTCAGGTATAAATAAAAAACTTCCTACTAAAAATGACAAAAAAACATTGCAGTTCTTAAAGACTCCATAAGGAACCTAGTTTTTGTTTCTTTTAAAATTTAGAATCTTTAAATTATGTTAATTCATAATAGATGAATGCGCAGACGTGCATTCAAAATTAAAATACGTTCTTTAAAAGTGCTCGACTTCTTTGAATTATGTTCGACCTACTTTCATAGCTGACAAGTCTGCCCACAAAATGCGGCAAATACTAAATAATTTAAATTTATTTGAGAAGTTTCACGCGCAATCTCAGCCACGTTCTTAATTAGCTTAAAATTGCGCGACCGCAAATCGATCCAGAGCGTTTCACATTCCATCCGACTGAATTCTGAACAGCAAACGCATTAAAGAAAGACATCCCTGGCTGCTCTTATCGCCAGCCGAATCCTTGATCAGGAGATAACGCAACTCCCTTTTCCTCAATTATTTCCCAGCGCAATCCCATTGTTCTTCTAATCACTTTATGCATAGTAATAATCGTAAAACAAACCGACGGTATGCGTCATCATAATCAAAAGGGAAATAGTTAATGAAATTTTGTTTGCATCTCGACTCCGACTTCCAACGAATCCGGAAGAAAGTGTTCTAAAATAATCTTTCCGGTTCCGTGGCGCTCGCCGCACTAATGGAAAAGTCATCAAATTATAATAACTGCGCCAGAACCAAGATAGCGCATTGGGCCGGAAATATCTTTAGTCTTTTCCTTTCCATGATGAGGAAGGATGACAACAAAGAAGACGAGTTTACAACAATCCTATCGCCTCGTCCCCTGTCTCACTGTCAGTCCATGCGGGCTAATCGTGGTCCTTGTTTGATGTACTGTAATCACCTATATCGATATTTTCCGTAATTACTGTGCAGGAAGATGCCGTGAAGTTTATGAATGGTGCGAGGAAAATTGCATTATCTGCTCGCCGTTGACAGGTGAAGTCTGTTTAGACTGAGGGAGTAAAGTTCATTGATCTTTATGGCCATAAATAATCGATTCTTCTTTCTAAAGTGTTTTAAGGGAAGTGCATTCGATTAATTATTTTAGGGCTTTAAATTAGGTTGCCAACTCACATAAGAAGTTCTTGATGTGTGAGTGGATCTAAACCTTGAGGGGAAATATAGAAACAACCGATGATGTTTTGCAAAAATTGCGACTTCTGTTGTTGTAGCGGAGATAGAATATATATTTTGATGTTTTTTACATAAATGAAAATATAAATATTATATTTGTTATTGTTCAGGATTTACAGTGAATGGGAAATAGGCGTTAGTAGTATTTTTAATATCTAAAATAATTTTACAAAATTTTTGAAATATTGCCAGCTAATAGTGGTTCTTGTTTGATCACCTATCGTAATCACCTATATCGATATTTTCCGTAATTACTGTGCAGGAAGATGCCGTGGAGTTTATGAATGGTGCGAGGAAAATTGCATTATCTACTCGCCGTTGACAGGTGAAGTCTGTTTAGACTGAGGGAGTAAAGTTCATTGATCTTTATGGCCATAAATAATCGATTTTTCTTTCTAAAGTGTTTTCAGGGAAGTGCATTCGATTAATTATTTTAGGACTTTAAATTAGGTTGCCAACTCACGTAAGAAGTTCTTGATGTGTGAGTGGATCTAAACCATGGGGGAAATATAGAAACAACCGATGCTGTTTTGCAAAAATTGCGACTTCTGTTGTTGTAGTGGAGATAGAATATATATTTTGATGTTTTTTACATAAATGAAAAGATTCATACTGTTCTTGTTAAGGATTTACAGTGAATGGGAAATAGGCGTTAGTATATTTTTAATATCTAAAATAATTTTACAAAATTTTTGAAAAATTGCCAGCTAATAGTGGTTCTTGTTTGATCACCTATCGTAATCACCTATATCGATATTTTCCGTAATTACTGGGCAGAAATATGCCCTGAAGTTTATGAATGGTGTGAAGAAAATTGCATTATCTACTCGCCGTTGACAGGTGAAGTCTGTTCTGACTGTAGTAGTAAAGTTCATTGATCTTTATGGCCATAAATAATCGATTTTTCTTTCTAAAGTGTTTTCAGGGAAGTGCATTCGATTAATTATTTTAGGGCTTTAAATTAGGTTGCCAACTCACGTAAGAAGTTCTTGACTGGCGAGTGCATCCAAACCAAGGGAAATATAGAAACATCCAATGCTGTTTTGCAAAAATTGTGACTTCTGCTGTTGTAGCGGATATAGGATATATCTTTTGATGCCATATACATGAATGAATATATAAGATTGAGATTGGTTCTTGTTCAGGATTTACAGAAAATGGGAAATAGGCATTGGTAGTATGCCTAATATTTAAAATAATTTTACAAAATTTTATTTTGTTCCGGAATTTTTTTAAAAATTGCGAGCTAATCCTGGTCCTTGTTTGAAGTGCTGTAATCATCTATATCGATATTTTCCGTAATTACTGTGCAGAAAGATGGCCTGTAGTTTATGAGTGGTGCGAGCAAAATTGCATTATCAACTCGCCGTTGACAGGTGAAGTCTGTTTAGACTGGGGAAGTAAAGTTCATAAATGATCGATTTTTCTTTCTAAAGTGTTTTCAGGGAAGTGCATTCGGTTAATTATTTTAGGCCTCTAAATTAAGTTGCCAACTCACGTAAGAAGTTCTTGATGAGTGAGTGCATCTAAACCAAGGGGGACATATCGAAACAGCAAGTGCTGTTTTGCAAAAATTGCGACTTCTGCAGTTGTAGCGGAGATAGAATATATCTTGTGATGCTTTTTGCATAAATGAAAATATAATATTCAGATTGCTCTTGTTAAGAATTACAGTGAATGGGAAATAGGCGTTGGTAGTATGTTAAATACTAAAATAATTTTTTTTAATTTATCTCGTTGCAGAATTTTTTAAAAATTGCGAGCTAATCGTTGTTTTTGTTTGATCACCTATCGTAATCACCTATATCGATATTTTCCGTAATTACTGAGCAGGAAGATGCCGTGAAGTTTATGAATGGTGCGAGGAAAATTGCATTATCTACTCGCCGTTGACAGGTGAAGTCTGTTCTGACTGGGGTACTAAAGTTAATTGATCTTTATGGCCATAAATAATCGATTTTTCTTCCTAAAGTGTTTTAAGGAAAGTGCATTTTATTAATTATTTTAGAGCTTTCAGGTTGCCATATCACGTCAGATGTTCTTGATATGTGAGTGCATTTAAACCATGGGGGAAATATCGAAACAATCTATGCTGTTTTACAAAAAAAATGTGAAGTTTTTGTCGCAGAGATATGATATATTTTTGATGCCATTTACATAAATGATAATATAAATTTGATATTTGTTATTGTTCAGGATTTACAGTGAATGGGAAATAAACATCAGAAGTAGATATATCTAACGTTTTAAGTAACTTTGCTTGTGCTTCATTTCGTTTTCTGAAAACTTCAATGTCCTGAAATAGTGTCTAGGCTAATGGTTCCCCAAGTGTATGTTTTTGTCAATAAATGCTTCAGTTTCCCAATTAGATTCTTAGTGTCCAAGGGACGATATACTATCCACTATCTGATTTTGAATTTCTATGGTCTGGTGATGGTAGAAAATATTTTTCTGTAGTTGAAGATGTGGAGAATTTCTAAGTGACAGTGAGTGAGAGGACTAAGGGGACAGTTTTGGTGCTAAATTTAATTTTATTAGGTATTTTCTGTCTGGGGAAGCAGTACGTGGCAACCCTTTTTAACCTTTCTTGCAGAAGCTTCCATATATGCCAGGACGTAATAAAGATGTTCTCTGCTGTGTGGTGTAATGTTGTGTTTATTCTTCCGCCAATGTTGCCAAGTTGTTATGGAAAAATCAAAACTGACGGAGATATGCTGGAACGGGTTACCTTCGCTGCAACTTCAGATTCTAACTACAGGTATATTGCATGGATACATGAAGTTAGCGCTCTGTGTCACCTTGAACCCACAGGTTTTCTTATTTTTACAGCTATTTATTTCTCGAGATATTTTAACACGTTAATCGCCATGATTCACGCCTGAGATTCGAACCATCTATCTAATTAAACGACACAGCAGAGAAGGGGTCATCTAAAATAGACTTCGGATATGAATCGTATTTGATTCATTGGACGATTGACGTGATAATGAATGCTTTGTAAGTTGGAGTGAGGGACAGGTTTGTTCATGTTGTGCCGCATCTTTGGTCACTTAATCAGCTTTCTCGCTTCTTTCACTACCAATATTTGATTTGATATATATAATATTTAAGTTTCTAAACTTCTTGTTTCAGATGACCTTCATTATGGTGATGTTTAAACGAATGTTTGAAATATTTGTCTCGCTGTATAAAGCCGGCCATTCACTTCACAGATAAACTGGATATTTTGGAACGCGAGAAGGAAAAAGCCATCAAAATCTATGGTAATCATCCAAACGGCTTGTGGTGGTTGGAATTCCGTCTGGACTGAAATCGGAGTGTAAAAATTAAAGTTTAAAGTCTCTCTTCAGAGGCACCCTGAAGGAGGTTAGCGAAAAGGGCAATGCCTTGCGTAGATTGAAGCCTCGCCTTTAGGGTAGAATAAATTAAAATCTGCTGACTGGGGAAAATCGAAGATCGATTGGCAAGCAGCTGTAGAGATTGAAAGTAGATCGCTCCCTCTACCATCGTTCAGAGTTAGCGTCCTTTTAAATACAAGAGAATGGCGTGCCTGTATTTTTAGATTAAAATGGGTAGGGAAAAAACTAGACTTAGGACAAATGGAATGGCTGTACTTCAAGTAAATGGCCGGCTTAATGCATGCTTTATGATTGCAGGTTAAATGCATACTGAGTTTATTGTCGACGTGAGCTGGTATTCTAACGGAGAATTTTTGTATCTTCAAAGTTAACATCTTCATAGAAAGCCGAGAGTAGCTCTTGAAAAATAATACTCACGCCATTAGTTTATCCGATCACTGGTGTTACTATGCGTTGCCAGCAGATGCGAAGAATTTCATTCCAAATCTATTGTCTATTTTAGAGGCATCGGTGAAAATAATTAATAACTACTAATGTTAATGTCATTGCCTCTATCTTTTAATGAGACCATTGACATGTAGATTTTGAGAAGGATGTGTGAACAAACTTATATCCGATGTTAGAGATGCTGGACGAAACTGGAAGTTGGAGTCATTACAGTCTTGTTAGTCTCGCTTCGTATTGGATTTAAAGAAGTAACGGTAGTAAACATAGGATCGTCTACAAAGCTGCAGGTGGCATGGTGCAATATCATCTTGACATTAAGATTGCCATGTTCATCAAACTATATATTTAAAGATAGTAGTTACAATTGATAAAATGTAGCAAAATTAATTAATTGAAATTAAAATAAATTAAAATAAAATAAAACTATTTTTTGCATTAAATAGAAAGACGCATATGCAGCTATATCTAATAAAATACAAAGACAAATAATAGAAAAATATAAATTTGAATTAAAGATAAAAAAAAGAAAATAGAAAAGTAAACAATAATAATAATGAAAACAATATACGTTTTTGCGCGCAAACGCAGAAGCAGAAAGTAACTGCTTCAAGGAATTTTTTTTTAAGATAACACATCAAAAACTATAGTATAAGATAGCAAAGAGTCTCTAAAAATTGAAACACTTAACAAAAATTAGAAATTACTCAAAATGGAAAAGAACTAGAATGGCGCACTCATCGGAGATCACACGCCATTAGTACTTCTAAATGGACAGATTTTCTGTATAAAGGAATGACAAAAGTCAAAATTTAATCCTTTCTGTGGTCTGAACCTGTCCGGCCACCAAATAAAGAAAATTTTTTCCAACAAATTCCCTAATTCAAAATCAATAGAGAGAAAAATGAAAATATTCACCCTCTTTTAAAATCAAGCCAAGAGGAAATGGACTCTATACGATGAACAAAGCGATCGACAATCTAGAAGCTAGACCCTAGCTCCATCTATGAAGAAAAATTCGAACTATTTCGCAGGAGAACAAAAACTATTTTTGATTAAGTAATTTACTTTTAGGAAACTATATGGGTATCCGTTGTCTTTTAAGTTATTATTTAAATTACCTAAGGCTTTAACAAAAGTAGAGTGGTTATTACAAATGTGTTTAATCCTATTAATTTGAGAAAAAATATTTATTATAAAATATTCAGACATTTCTGTTGGAATCTACGACAAGAGGAAAGAATTTAATTTCAAGGATATTTCACTTTGTAATTTTCAGACAAGTCTGCAATTTAAAGTTATAAAAAACACTAATTTTTCTCAAATTGATAGGATTAAACACATTTGTAATAACCACTCTACTTTTGTTTCCACCAAAAATTTTCTTTATTTGGTGGCCGGACAGGTTCAGACTACAGAAAGGATTAAATTTTAACTTTTGTGATTCTTTTCTACAGAAAATCTGTCCATTTAGAACTACTAATGGCATGTGGTCTCCGATGAGTGCGCCATTCTAGTTCTTTTCCATTTTGAGTAATTTCTAATTTTTGTTAAGTGTTTCAATTTTTAGAGAATCTTTGCTATTTTATACTATAGTTTTTGATGTCTTATCTTAAAAAAATTTTCCTTGAAGCAGTTACTTTCTGCTTCTGCGTTTGCACGCAAAAACGTATATTGTTTTCATTATTATTATTGTTTACTTTCCTATTTTCTTTTATTTATTTTTAATTCAAATTTATATTTTTCTATTATTATATATTTAACGAATCATACACAAACTGCTTATGTATTTAAAGAATCATACACAAAGTGCTTATATATTTTAAAGAATGATACTTTTCCTAATGAATGTCATGGCCTAAAGAAAAAACTTTTGTCTCATGAAATGAATGAGTTCACTCAAAATAGCTAACAAAAATTGCTGCTTTTTTATTCCGATATCCAGGTAGCAATCGGTCCCTCCAAAATTCACATCTAAACTTCCGAACGCATTTCAGAACTCTCACCATCTTTTAGACAAAAAAGAGAAGACTGTGATTTGCCAGAATGGTTCACACTCTAATTCCTCTCCTATATCTTGCAAAGATACAGGGTGACAATTATTGAGCCGTATGAAATAAAAAATAAAATTTTCAAAAATTACTGAATTCAAAACTTTTATTCAAATTTTAAAAGTAACTACAGATATTCTGATTTAGTTTATGACATGCTCGATATGCTTGTCATCAATGGCTATGACGTGGTGCTGACGAAGAGCAAAATTTTTCAAAAATCGCTGAAGTGTCGAGACATCGACACTACCAGTTCTCTCGTACTTTTCAATCGCATTTTTAATTGTTTTAACACTTAGATCGGTTGTCTTCAGCTTGTATTCGGTCTCAAATTTCCTTTGAGCCGCAATTTGGCTGCTACTGCTCCAATAGTAGGCCGTGACGATCGATATACGCTGTATTTCGACATTTTCAACGAAAAATGAACAACAATGAGACTGCGCATGCTCGAAAAAACCCCAACATGCCCTGCATTCAACCGCCAAGTTTTAACTGAATCCCGCCAACGGTTCTAAAGTTATCAAGGTTTTTTTTTCATATAGCTCAATAATTGTCACCCTGTAGAAAGTAAATTGTTACAAAGCTATAAAGTCGTTTCCCTGAGATGCTAGACTTGGCGACTTGGCGATAAATTTGGCGACCTTGGCGACAAATTTGGCGACCATTTTGGCGACTTGGCGACAAAGTTGGCGACTCTGGCGACAAAGGGAATTTTCTAGAAGGACCTCAAACTATCCACCTATTTCTACTGGTTTCATGAACTTTCTAGAGATTACGTCACTTCCTACATAATGAAGTCACTTCCTGTTGAAAAGTATAAAGGCAAGCTCTCAAGCCAAGAAAAGTTAGTTGGATTTTGATCTGCAAGCAAGCTGGTGAGCTAATAAGAAACCTTTGAGCGCTGTGTTGAGATTTAATGGTAATCTCTGTTGTGAATTTTTACAAGTGCTGTTTTAATATTTGAGTTATGTTTCTTTGCTTAAAATACCTGTAAAATAAAGAGCTTTATTTTTGTAATCCTGCTTATTGGACTGCATTCACGTACACCCACAAGACGAATTTGTCACAATATTAATAGGGAAACGAGCATTTTCGACATGCTTAGCAGTGTTTGTATTAATTCGCAGTACCCGGATTATATGCATGGAAAGACTCTTCGATATTTAGAAAGACATTAATGGAGCATAATCAAACTTTAGTATTATGGATATGTTCATAGATGCTACAGACTCTGTAAGGAACATTTTCTTGTCATTTCTTCTAATGGAACAGCCATGCCATCATTCATCATCACAAGATGAAAGACTGGCTTCATCGATTACCATTTGAGCTAAATCAGAAGAATGTCATGCACCAACTGTGTGACACTCTGGTTAATTCGTTCTCCACATCCAATATATTAAATTTAACTGGCAGAAGAATTTATGATGACTATCGGTTCACATAGCAGAGGATTTATAAATGGATATCTATAAGTTATTTTGACAAAAAAATCGAGAAAAGAATCATTTGTTCTTAACTCAAACGATTTCAGCGCAATAGATTATTAACGAGAAGATAAGAAAATAAAATGGTCTTCAAAAATATCTGTTTAAAAATCATCAAATCTAAAAGATCTTCAGAAAAAATACTGTTTTTTTTCCGGTAAATAAATTTCCGATTGATATCTCCAGCTATATAATATATCTTAGCCGCTGACTAACTTTATTTTCATTTAATTTTTTTATGTATACAAACGAAATAAACCTACTTCCAAGTACAGTTTTTAATCAAAATTCGTCAGAATTTTTTTATTTGGCCAAAATGGATTACATTTTATTCTAATTAAAATACTAAAATTATAACATTAAAAAATCATTTGTTAATTGATATAGTTTTCATTGTAAGAAACGTTATCGCTAAGAAAGCTGCATATACTGTGCATTCACACAATCAGCTACATTTTGCATCGTAGAATGGGTCATAACGGTAGCTACCAGCTCTTATAAGAAATTAATGCTCTTATAACAGAAAACAGTGTACAGGATGCCCACTAAAGTCCTTAACACCCCTTCAACTTCAGAACAACAACAGCTATAGTCGTAAAAGTGGTATCTAATTATAGTAAAGTAGGTATGCACTTTGCGATGAGACCATTTATAGCGTTACTTGGCGACAAACTGCGGAATTAATGTTTTCATCTCGAAAACGGTACGATATTGGAAGAAAAAATCAATTACAAAGTTGTAGAGGATTCTCGATTTAACACAAAAAGGCACCTTGTGGACACTAATATTAAGAACAGAACACTTTAAATGCACATTTATTTTGTTAAAGACCCCCAATTCTGTTATGTGAGGATACGATAGAAAGAAGAAAAAAACACCTAGTTATCACAAGATACCTTAATTTCTGGTGTTCAAACTGATCTCCATCAACGACTATACGTATTTAGATCCTTGTTTGAATTTCATGTTGAATTGCACTTTCCAGCATATTACGTGTCTCGCTAGAGAAGGCATCGATAATCGTCGAAGGTCTAACAGTGTTAGCGGAGAGGTCGTAGACGTGTTGTGCTTGAGGTATTTAGACAGAAGAAAGCCCATTGTGGTTAATTTGCCCAAAAGATTACATGTCTTCTATCGTCCACGTTTCGTTACTTCACAATTTTAGAAAACATGAACAAGCAAATGTGACTTTTTTTCTAAGTATTAATAATGTCCACAAGGTACATTATAAAGCTGCTAAGGTACATCGAGTTTTGTACTAAATCGATGTTGATCAACTTTGCAATTGAATTTTTACCCCTATGCCATACCGTTTCCGAAATATGAACGCCTTTTTTGTAGTTTGCCACTAGGGGACGCTGCAAGCGGTCTCACCACATAGCGCATAGCCTCTTTTCTTTACTTAGATAGCACGTTTATGACTATGACAGCAGACGTTCTGAAGTTAGGGGAGGATTAAAAGACCTTAGTGGCACACTGTATATCAATAATTCTTAAGTTACCAGCTACAAAATACATCTACATAATTATTTGTCATACGGATCTTATTATAAAGTGTTTTAAGAGGTTTTAATAAAAATTATCATTCCTTCCAGTCATTTGCATTCTGATAAAGCATGCATTATTTTAATTCTTCTGAATAATTCAGCATAATTCTTTGTCACTAAAATATAAAATCAGAATTTATGAGTATGACAGAAAAATTAAATAATTCAGTTTAACACAATTAAACTATTATACTGTTCTTCTGAAGAGTTCGTCTAAGAAAATAAGGAAATATATTTTCACTACAAACAAAAGCATTAATAAGATTAGCAAATAAAATGCGTTCATTACTTAGATAATATATGCATTATATTTATATTCAGTATATAAACTTAATTAGACATAAAATTACGGATACGTACTTTTATTAAGATCTGCGTAAAACTTTGAGGATAATTTTAATGCAAAGCCAAAACTAATTATTCCTGCTTTGTTTTTGAAAGGATTATATTACTTACTGAGCTCTCTAATTACTGTCTTTCAAGTCCGTCCTACTTTCATTTTCAAATTCTATTTCCATTTTTTTTACAGGTTAAAATTTCTCATATTTATTTTTGGGAAAATAGTATTTATTTCCTTCATCATGAAATGTAGTTTAATTTCTTTTAAACTCCTTTGTTAATATTCATTTATCTTTCAGTTTCTCAACTACTCTTTCTTTTTTTCAGAGAGAAGAAACTCGGTGAATTTTAAATCATTTTTATTTATTTTAATTTTTTTTCGAAATAAAGGAAAGTTTTATGCTATCGTCGGGTCTCCACATATAGTTGCATTATTCGAACATATTTGTTTGAAAAATAGCAAATAGAGTATTGCGTTCAGACAATACATGTTTAATTGAATATTTTAATTCGTTATAAAATATAATTCTCTTCATTTATTAAAACTTATTTTCGACATTTTTAAACCTTTTATTTTCACTATAAACAATGTAAAATAGTGTCATGATAAGATAAGATTTTGCATATTATGATTCATGCTCGCTATTTCTTAAAAATAGTTTTCATAAATTCAGCGGTGTTTTAAAAATTAACCATCTGCTGTAAAGTAGTTAATATACACTTTTTTTGGACTGCAATGTTTAAGAAAATAAACAATAATGTTTATGTGGCATTCAGAAGCACACTCTGCTTCTGTGCTTTCTGCTTCCGTGTAGTTTTTTTAATGCTTATAGTCTCTCGGTTTTTGTTTGTAACTGTTTGGTTTTAAATGCTATTGATTTTAATTTGGTTATCTTTATTTTTTGTATGTGTTTTGCGTTCTTAATGTTAATGCAATTTTTTTTGCGTTTTTGCTTTTTCACTTTGAGGTTTTTTGTTTTTGCTCTTAATCTTTTTGTGTTTTTAATGTTAGCCTTTTTGTGTTTTTGCTCTTTGCCTTTTGTTCTTTATCTTTTTTGTGCTTCGTGTTTTTGCTCTTTATCTTTTTTTGAGTTCATTGCAGTAAACGATGGTTTTGAAATTATTCTGCTCACCCCTTGGGGTTCTTTGTAAATTCTTTTTGAATATAGTTCATTTCTGTTGTTTTATGTTTCCACTCCGGTCTGTGAAAGGCCTTACACCCTCTTGGGTAGGCTGGGCCGGGCGGGTTGTAAATAAAAAATAAATTTACGTGGCACAACTTTAGCGTTATTTTTCTCTTCTAGCCTTTTGAATTCCTTTAAGAGGATCTGATTTCGTGATAATTAATTCTTTTAGTAGATCACGGGAAGTAAATAAATCCGAATAAAGCGATATGAATTTCTGAATAGGAATAAAATATTGCTTTTCATCCAGAAGAAACTTAAATAATTTTTGGAGCTTTTGACCACAGATATTCTTTACGATAACTATAGCCCACAAGTCATATATTTCCCATTACCAATACACACAAAAGCTTTCAGCAAGCATTTTAGATTTTCTGCATCGTGTTGCGAAATAACTTTAACGCAGGATTGCTTGAAACAATGTTTAAATTTTCATTTAAAAGAAATACTCTTCTGAATTATTTAGCATCTTGTATAAAAGATAAAAGTTATGGAATTATATCTTGATTAATTTGGCTAAATTCTCACGTATGGTAAATTATTCTAAACCATATCATGAAATACTCGCCACCTCATACAATTTTCAAATTTTCTATGGGATAGAAATCAAAACCATTTATTTTTTCGTAGTAATTTGTTGAGATACCTAATTTCTCGAAATATTTACTCATTTTCATCTCTCTTTCTAAAACGATTACAATTCTTCAAACCTGTAGTGTTTTTGTAGTTGATGTGAATAGTGCAACTCAAAATAACCATGGTTTTAATATCTACATTATGTTTGAAGAAGTAATACCGTGCTAAAAGTATCGGGAATGCTATCCAAAATCGAATGCATGAATTTATTTGTAAATATTTATTAGACATCCTTCAAAGTAATCTCCTCGGACTGCAATACACATATATTAATGTTTTTTTCCATTCCTCGAAACATGCTTTAAATTCGTTTCCGTGAAAGCCCTTTAGGTTTCGTAGAGAATGTTCTTTTCATGCATCAGTAGACTCAAAATTGCGACACAAATAGGGAGCTTTAACCATGGAAACAAGAAAAATCACTCGGTGCTAATTATTAATATAATAGCCCAGATCCTCCGGTAATGCTCTGATGTCACCAACAATAAAACTCGCGCCATATCACTGCGAGACGTTAAACAGCATTATTTCATTGTTAGAGAACCTAAATTTCAGTAATTTTAAATTTAAAATAGTAATTGTGGTTCTAATTTCAAATTTAATAGCTCTAAAATAG
Source organism: Araneus ventricosus (assembly GCA_013235015.1). Taxonomy (NCBI): domain Eukaryota; kingdom Metazoa; phylum Arthropoda; class Arachnida; order Araneae; family Araneidae; genus Araneus; species Araneus ventricosus. Next base: position 2,958 of record BGPR01025957.1, on the reverse strand, counting down.
TGAAATAAAATTTTCTATCGAATGACATAAAATTTATCTCGCTATGATCAATACTTCCCGAGAAATTTTAAATTAAATTAATCCTATATTTCAAATTAATTTTCGTTTTTTAATAGAAAGTAGTAAACTATGTCAGTGGTATATCATGCGCGTGATATAGTTTCGACGCCAAATTGTATCTGCATGCAATCGTGGCGAAGTTGTTTTCTTGCCAAGAATTAAATTAGCCACCAGTGACGTGAATCTACCATTCGTTCTCAACAGACGCCAGTTCCCGTTAATTCCAGTTTACACGATGACTATCAACAAATCGCAGGGGCAAACTTTCGATCATGCTAGAATTTACCACGATGAGCCTGTCTTTTCACATGGACAGCTCTATGTTGCACTTTCAAGGTCTAGGATTCCCAATCACGTTAAAAGTTACACCAAGACATCTGAAGTACAAGGGAAATTATTAAACAACGAAAAATACTTCACACGGAATGTTGTTTACCAAGAGGTTTTTTGAATAAAGAAATATTTAAATAATATGTAAATAAAAAAATATTTCTTGTCTTAATACATATGTTTATTTTATTTGTTTTCAATCAGTGTTTAATATTTCTCTCGCATATATATATATATCTATTTAAACACGTCAAATTTGAAGGGAAATCTCTCGAATGAAGAGGCAATTTGCACCCATCATACCATGACGGGTGATTTTCTAGTATATGATAAATACGGATCTTGTGGAGGCATATTTGTTGATTTTTTTGTCAGAAGATGGAAAAATAAAAATGGCACTGTGAGAAGCCGCATTATATTGGTAAAAAATCCGTGAATTATTTTGCCACAATTCATGTTCATTTTCGACGTTTTGTGACTTAGGAACTTAAACTCGCGTGCGAATCTGGGACATTTTTTCAAAAAATTTAATTGATGTCCTTTTAATAAATTTCGAAACAGGCTCAATTACCAGGTCCTTGAGAAGGACCAGGGAGCATTCACTTCTTGCGTCAGTTGTTTGTTTTGAAAAACTTGCATCTTTTCAACTATCAACCTCAAATAGGAGAACCGTACATTATGTCTGGTCTTATTATTAAATTTTTATAAGAACATTAAATTAAAACTGCTTTTGACAAGTACAAAAATGTCAAGAATAATAAGAATCCTAATTGATATTCGTTCAGGAATCCTCGATGGAAATGAAATATTCGCCTTTATTAAGTTTCTGCCTTTGTAATATACTAAATTGCATTATGATTACGATATAATTCCATTGTCACAAAAATAGAGCAAAAGAAGTGTTAGAAGCATAAATTAAAGAATGTTCAATAAGCATGTGTCAGAAAATGACACTATAATTTTTTTTAAAGTCCCTCCAAAGCAGATGGGTCTGAAGAAAAATAAATTTTGAAAATACATTTCTTGCCAGACACAACAGACAATTTTTCACGTTTAGAGCCAAAAAGTTGTGTTAAAATCCGTATTTTCAGACTTTCAGTCAAAAGACTTATTCCAGACACATCAAGACGCAGACAGAGGAAACATATTTCTGCTCAAAAAATGGGTAAAAAGCAATATGAGACGTGAACTGAATGAGAGTTATTGCTATTGTGAAGTACAGAAGTTTCACTTCTTTGTCTGTTTCCAGAATGAAAACTACGAAGTTGGAAAAAGAAGAGAAAAGATTAATAAACTTAAGATGTTCAAAATTTGTCCATGGAGACGAATTTCATGTCATAAGTTTGTAGTTTTATTAAATTATCTTATATCTGTAAAAATATCACAGAATAGTAAACATTAATTCAAGTTTATCTGTGAGGAAAAGCTTTTATCAAGGAAAGTTGATAAGGCAAAAAAATTATCTTCTTAGTGTACAAGGACTTTCCTTAATGAATTCTAATTTCAATTTCTTTAATGAACTGTAGAACATAATTTTCATTCTCGAAATTTTCTATAAATAAAAAACCGGGTATCGTTTCCCATATTAGGTAATTTCAACAGCCCCACAATATCGTTCTATGTAAAACCCCTTCATGAATTTTTAGCATCATTCTATACAGATAGATATGAATTTTTCTACAAGGTGATTCAGACATTAGAAAATCTTTAAAATTCAATAAACCGCAAAATAATCGCAATAACAAAAGATAGCGTTTGCATCTTGCGTTTCCTCATTTTTTCTGAAGCCAGAATTCACAGCTAACAGTTTCTAATCTAAAACACTAGATGTCCCTGTAGTAACGACTTCTGAGTAGTAATGGAATGTGCTCTGTGTCGGCTTCTATTCATGAGAGGGTTGAAGTTGCCTAGTGGTAATATCTAGACAGAAGGATTCCATGTTCGAAGCCTGATTACATACAAAAATCTCCTTTGTATGTGGGACCTGAGAATGTTAAATCTGACTTCAGCAATAGAACGTCTTCCCGTTGCTGTGGCATGAAAGTATAGCAAATTATAGCGTACGAAATTATAGCAAAATATAGCGTAGGGAATTATAGTAAAATATAGCGTACGGAATTATAGCAAAATATAGCGTACAGAATTACAGAAAAATATAGCGTACGAAATTATAGCAAAATATAGCGTATGGAAATATAGCAAAATATAGCGTACAAATGTACAGTGTGAGCAAACAGTACTCTTTTTTCCTTCAAAATAGGACGTTTATATGACACATCTAACTCTTTCAGGAGTAACGGCAATTTAATTTACATTATTAAGACCTATTTTTCTGGTCATGTTCTGTCATATTATATAATCATTAAATTCTACTATCAGAAAAAATCCCAATTTTGTTTCCATCCTTTCTAAGCATTAGCCATTTTATTATACTCATTTGTTCACGTATTATTGATTTTTATAGTATTTTCTTACCTACTGGATCACTCTGTGTACTGACTATTACAGATTGACAGAATAACACGCAAAAACGCATTTGTACGCGAGAGGAAAAAGTTTCACTGGTCT
>BGPR01025956.1:0-21908 GCA_013235015.1 Araneus ventricosus | reverse complement strand
TATTCTGTGGCATACCCAAACATCTTATATACTTCGTCAATATTCTGGTGGCATACCCAAAGATCTTATATACGACATCAATATTATGTTAATACTAAAATATTTAACTTTTATATCGATCATCCAGAACAAAAAGCTATTTTTCAAATGGGCAAGTTTATTAAGGCAAGTTTCTCAGAAACCAGACACACTCTAAGACATCAATCGGTTTGGTTTTTATTCGGTTTTCGTTTGATTCGGTTTTGATTTATTTTCGCAAGAGCCATCCGTTGGCTATATTGCGCTAGTCGAAATGCCAACATCATGTCAATGTAAAATAAAAGATTTAAATCATATCTGAAACAATCAGTGCATAAAAGATTTGTGAAAATTATTCTAATATATTAGTACAAATGAAAGCAAATCAATAATCAGAGTAAAGGAACAAAAACTCGCGTAAATCAGATTATAAAATCCAATAAGACATCAATCGATTATATTCGAGAACACTGTCTTCAACCAAAACTGATGCCCCAATTTATAGTACAGGTTTATTCATTCATAACATTATGGTCATTTCAAAATCGAAATATTTCGAAGGCTCTTTTGGTCGTCCACGATTTAGTCTGAAATGATGTGAGAAATGAAGTTTTCACCTTTCCATAGCCGATAGTAGAATGTCTATTCTATTCAGGTTTGTTTGTCCGGTCATATATTAAGGATGACGAGACGAGAGAAAATTTTACGAGGCACCGAATAGTTTTGAGAGTTTTCTGTAACAGCTGTTATGCTGGTAATTTCACCTTTCAACACAGAGCCTTCAGACTGAGTTGTTTAATTTAACTTTCTTGTTGCTAGCTAGTTCTTGCCGAGACAAATTTTCTAGCCAAGCATTTCGGGACTTTCCGCTTGTAACTGCCAAAAGCAGTTTTGTTGGAAATCTTGCCGCCAGCTGCATTAAAGAGTTTAAGGCCTTTATGAAATTTCGCCATATCATATTGTTTGAAAAGTACACTTTTTCTACTGCTTTTGTTCCTTTTAACACTTCGTTTCGTCTTTTGCTTGTGATGTTAGGAAATGAAGTGTTTTAATGTGGAGCATCAACTACGTGTTTGCTTTCTTGATTTTTATTGTGTTCGAAATAGTAAAAGTTTGGACGAATTTACGATCCATAAACTTTACAGCCTTGATTTCATTACAGCATATTGTTACAAGGAAAATTTAAACTTCTATCATTTAAAAAAAATTATTCCTAAAATTTAAGAAAGTACTAGGAACTACTAATTGCGTTTTTTAATATTAAGCCACTCGTGATTCGGGTTTCACCGGATGAAACTGTATTTCGATCTTAAAATTTGAAAACAAATTAGAATACGATGTCAAGATTAGATTCATAATTGTCCAAAATCAGTAGAATGAATAATTGCTTCCTAAATGCATAATTATATTTCATTATTTTTATTCACCCCAGACTTCAGGAGTTTCTCTTATTCCATTTTGCAGATTTGTTTCAAATATGCAATAAATAAATACAAAATATACGATATGCATGTGGGATTTTGGTTAGCCATGTTTAGTAAGTTTTTCTCAAGATAGAAAGGAGCACGAGTCAGCCATGATTAGGTTATATAAACATTTCTCTGTCCATGCGCATATGTTCTGGTACTTTGAAGGAACTTTGAATACGAGGCATTTGACACTCGACAACATGAGAAGACAGTTGTCTTAGCGAGGGAGCGTCCGTGCGCGTGCGCGGCGAGATCTGTGGTAATGGGCTGGTGACGCAGCAAGAATTTTTTCGATTAAAATGTGTTCTGGTCATTTCTATCTAAATTTGTCCTAATGTCTAAAATGTAAGTATATTGCTTGTTAATAGTAACGCTACTATAAAATCAAATTAATTCGTAAGCCTACTAGTTATTTAAAATTCCCCTAGACAACCCCCGAGCGCATATACCCCATATGCATGTCTTGTATTCTCTATTTAACATGCTGATTGCCGCTGTGGGTCTCGCAGATCCTCGGATGAGTCGTAAGCAAGGCAGCCGGCAACCTCAGCACCTTTTCTGTTCTGACGGGGATATTCTACTGCTTTCAAAAAGTTACGGAGCTTATTTCATTACGGAAGAATGATACAACTATAATCTGTTTATTTGGTGTGTCCTGCGGAGTAACTAACATGTGCAATTATGCATTTTGGTCTCGTGTATACAAATATTTAAATGCTAATTACAAGCCTATTTTTGTCACCTGCTCTAGTGCTTTGATCGCTGCACTTTTTCGGAACTTGAGAGTCGTTGCTCTTTGAGAAATTCTTTCGAGGAAAAAGCTACATGGGCGAATTTCAGGGGAACAAGCTGATTGTAGAAGCATCGGATTATGTGATGTTTTTACTGTCAATTTGAAGTCAGGAAGGGATCTATGAGCCCCTGCCTTATCGTGATGGGCCACCCACAACTTGACTTTTTCCGTGACAGGAAGTTTGAAATATCTATAACTCCGAGCTGTACTTATCTGATATGGATAAAACTTGTTCTTGCCAGTCGGTCACATGATGGTCATCGTTTGTTGTGCGGGAAAGGGCATTTACATTCGGAAAATATTTAAAAAGCTCCGAAATTGTTTGAACGTAGTAGTATCTTAACCCCTTCAGATCTAGTGTCCGGTATACCGAACATCAACTTTGAACTGCTCCTATTAATTCAATAGTTGATGAAACTACACACTGTTTCTTTATTTGATTCTCGACTTCCTTATTATTATAATCTTTGCAAGAATTTTTCGTTTCGGAGATAGAATCATTTCATTTATTTAGTTTTTCCAAAACATTTCCAGAAATTCATTCTCCGCAAAATGGAGTTCGGTAATGAATTTTGTCTTTCAAGTAATTTCTCGTATTTAATCCTTTTTTCCCATTTAAAATGCTTGTACAATATTTTATTATCCTTTAGTAACAATTTTACAATGACATTTGTGTGATTGTTCATCTTTTTTCAGTTGAAATATCCGGTATCGACCGGATGCTGGACATAAGATATCACAAGTTCGAAATGTTATTTATAAGAGCAGAAGTGCACAGTACACCAAAGGAAAAAAAGTCTCTCCTCATTATTTCTTAATTCCGACTCAACCACAAGCCTGTTCCCATAATCAGTGGCTTGGGGTTCGTTGTCTGAAGTATGTGTTACCTCCCGTTGTGGGAACGCAAAGAATCTTTGTTGCTAAAAAAGGAGGAGTGGACTTTTTTGGAGTGGCTCGACCGTTCCGGTGAAATGTCGGTAATTGCTCAGACATCAAAGGTCAGCGAGTCGACGGGTAGAGACCTCAGTACAGTATCTACGGATTGTTGTAGGTTGTATACGTGTCGTGGGAACGGTGCGAATGGTCAGATTCCGAAACCAAGCCACTGATCGTGGGGAAAGGCTTTACTAGCGTCTTTACGATTGCGATTCGACATTGCGAGCTTCATGCTGATCTCTTGAAGAAGAAATATAACTCGTGATAAATATAGTTCTTCAAATAAGTTTGGCAGCCAACATATTAATAAATTGTAACGCCCAGTCCTCTAAGTTACCCACTAGAGCATTGTACTAAAGCCGAGAATGATTTCCTTACGGAAGCGAAACTCCTCCATTCGAGATTATTCTTCCTCCCCAAGAGAAAAGATGTGAAGTGAAAACTTTGACGCCAACCAGCGAGTGATTGTCTGAAGCGTTGTGTTCTGACCTGGCGCCGCTCGAGATGACTAAATTGCTCCGCTTTAAAGAATATTAATTTCGCTTGTTCAGTCCTGTATATAGTCTATAAACAATCTGTTTATTTATTCCAGAATTAAATGATGTAAAAAGAAACGAGTGTCTGTTTGTTACAAGATTCATCTCTGATTTACGAAAGATTTGTTTAACATTTTCGAAAAGTATAAGAGTCGAAAACTGAGAAACTTTCACATTTTTCTAATCTTCCAGATTTAGATTATTTCTCTCTAAGGCCATCTTTTGTTATTAGTGGACAATTCAGTGGCAGCTCGTCCATTAAGGCTGCAGAGCTGCAGCACCCCCTGAAATTATTTAAAATTTTTTTTTTTGAATTTTTGTTTTTAATCCTATTACGTTTTTTTTTCTCATTGAAAATTTCGACCAGCAGCGAAAATGGAGGAAAAGAAAAGCGAAAACGAAGAAAGAAGACTGAAAATACATCAATAAGCGGGAGTTACACAAATCTGATCTGCTGTGGAAGCAGCACTCTCAAGCGTCATAATTCCCTCACTGCTCAACAGAAGGGACGCTTCGGAAGACGAAGCAAGTATTTCCTCCCATTGTGTTTGGCGGTGGCTTGAGCTGCATTCGATGCAGCCTTTGGCACAAGGTCAACTGTGTGATGTTATTTCGTTTCTCCCTTCCAACCAAAGATGAACTTCGCTCTCTTTATTATTTTTTAACTCGTTTGCCGTTACTTGGTTTCGGTTGCGCTTGCATGATGCCCGACGGAAACTCATCTACTTTATTAAGCATCCGTTTTCTTTTATTAGAAATTGCTGGCTGGAAAAAGATATGTCGATGTTTTTCTAAAATACAATGCAGATAATTACAATTAAAAATTTGGGGCTATTTAGAAGTAAATCTGTTTCTTAAAAATTCTATTTTAAATACATTATCTTGAAGGTTTCTTTCTTTTTTTCGAACACTGCTTGTTTTTGAATTGACGAGCCGCCACTAGGACAATCTTTTCTTGGAAAGGAGCAAACTTGAACAGAAAAAACACTTCTTTTACGTTCAGCAACAGATTTATCGAATCTTCCTTCAATAATGACTTGCATCGATCTCCAATAGACAGGACTGCGTGAAGGAAAAAAAACAATAAAAAGTCATTATATCTCTCTCATTCCGTCCTCAAAATCCAGATTCTTAATTATCGTCGTGAAAGGTGGAGGAAAATGGCTTCCAATAATATTATTTCCCAAAATGCGAATCCCGACAATTTCTTTCTCCGAAATTCTTATTTTTTGGTTCATCGAACTCTCAGATAATGACATTATGATTTACTTTAGATATTGAGGGAAAATCATGGCCAACATAAAAGTAGAATTGAATCATGATCTTTGTTTGATGAGGAAAAAAGGGATATGAAATGTTTTCGAACTGGAATTTCTGTAATGAGCAAATGGATTGAAATGGGTTGTTTCGTAAGGGTAATATAATTTTGCTATTTTGAGAAGAACTTTATATCACTTCGAGTAGTATTTGAACAATTTATCTAATTTAAAAACTGTAGCACAGTTGATAACGGATGTTCAATGGTTTAATGACACAAATTTTATGAATGAAATGAAAAATGATATTATATGCTGCTGATTTCTGAAACTTTATTTATTAATCTACAGACAAGTGCTCAGAATTTAAATTAAGAGATGAAAGGAAAATTTGGATTAATTTAAATTAAGAAATGAGAGGAAAAAAATGGAGATTGTGGGGATTTTTTAAATCGAAAATCATCGCACATTTCAAATAAACCACGGATTTCTAGGAACATGTGGTAGAAAATGATCTCATCTATTGAATGTTTCATTAAAGCAAAAAGTAACTCAAAATAACTATGGAAATCTATTGTCTTGAACATTTAACTATTATTAAACTTTTAACTATATAAACTTATAACTATTTCAAAGTTAAAAATTGTATGTGACTGTTAGATTGCAAAAAATGCAACTACATCATTTTTCGGCTTTACAAGTAACTTTAATTAATTTAAATTTTCGCCACCAAAGTTTCTTTATTATCTTGTGGCATCTTTGGCATCTTTTAAAATTTTAACGGTAATTTTTACAGTTTGATTAAATATCTTAGTTTTCTTATTTATTTTTCTAGTAATTAACTTAATTATTAATTGCTTTAACTTTATATGTCATTTCCTTTAATGTTTCAAGATTTATTAAATTGTAAATTAATTTCATTTAACGGAACTATTTGCTCACCATTTTGAATCGCGGAGGTTTTTGTGAGATAACAGTGTAGCGTGACCTGTCTGGAAGGATTCCTTTGTTTTTTTGGTTTCAAGTTTCTGTAGTGAGCGCTCGCATCTTGGAGGTTCTCGAGATCGTTGGGAATTATTCCTTCGGTTCTCGGCCTCTCAGCGTGCTAACAGATCTATAAGAGAATGGGTGAGATGTTATAATATGATCTACCAAGGTTAAAAACCAATTACATCTTCAGAAAAGCAAAACTTTAGAAGGAAAATGAAGTGTTGACCGAACCGACTTTTTTTCGTGATCCTGGACCACACCTGAACGACGTTATTACAGTGCTATGCAGAATGTGTTAACAGAGGAGATCCTCTGAATCGACGGCTTTCGCTACGTAAAATAAATCTACGATTTATTCATCGAAACAGATTTTATGGCAGCATTAACGTGTTTTTACAACAGCAATTTTCGAAATAATTGTTCTCCGAACAAGTGGTGAATATTTTGGCAGTAGTAGACTGCAATTCAAGAAAATTTTCAAATTCTGCTTGGTCATGCCAAGAGCAGTAGCTCAAAATGGCAGCTGAAAAAGTCTTCGTTCGTCAAAAGAATGTGTGCCCAGTAAAATTACGACATATTACAATTTTCTACAAGGAGAGATCTTTCTTTAATTTAATTTCGATTTTCTTAGTATTTTTTTTAATATTTTTTAATCCTGCAGCGCTTTTGTAATAATGTGTAGCTATATTTTCTTTTTTATTTGTTGTTTTTGATGTGTTGGTCGTGTGCATCATAAATGGATATATTTATTTGTTAATTGTGGCAGTAATTGATTTAATTTAAACAATTGTTAAATAAAAAGTTTTAAATTTAAAATTTTGGTTTTGCTTTAATCTCTCTAATTGTTTTCATAACGCAATTGTATCTTATTTTCAGCTACTTCCACTAAAGGCCAATTATTTTTAGGTGCCTGTAAAGGTGTAGCAAAAATTGCATTTTATTGTATTCATGTTTCAGCACCCAAATGATCATCTCATAATTGGAAATATAATATTATTCGTATAATTAACAGTGGACTCACATGAATTTACATTTAAATTAATTACATTTAAATTAATTTTTAAAAATTCGCATTCTTTTTATAACATTTAAAATGTATATTTCTTTCATTTTAAATGCAATACAAACGTTAACTATTTTTAAATTTTCTATGAAATACCGATTATAATAATTTTTTATGCAATTTTTTTACGCGTTTTAGACTTCCCTGAGTCCGAAAAACACAATTTTGGAATTATGTCTGTCTATGTGTCTGTGTGTGAACATGATAACTCGAAAACTAGTAGCGCTACGGGGATGAAATTTGGTATGTGGTCTCTACACATAATTTGTAGGTTTCTATCAAATTTTGGACAAAATCCGTCAACGGGAAGTCTGTCTGTCTGTATGTCCGAAGTCATGCGAACACTATAACTCAAAAACTTGAATAGCTAGATGGATAAAATTTGGTACGCAGTTTTATCGTCATGAATGTAGGTCCGTATAAAATTTTGGGCCAAATCTGTCAAGGGGTTGACTGTCTGTCAGTCTGTATAATCGCATACTTGTTCAGCATTCGTTTCAAAACTGATCTCCATGCCCGTGCGCACTTAGCAATCTCTGGTACCAAGCGGGTGGATTACGTCACTTTGTCCTTGAGACGGAGTTTGTTATAGATATGTTTCATCTCCTGTTTTGTTTTCGCTCGCTCGTATAATAGCGGATCTTGCTGGAGTGTGATGGAAAATAAATATTGCTAAGTTTTAATACATAAGCATCTCTTTTATTATGATTCTTCACTTAAATATTTTACAATCAATATAATCTGCAATGACAAAACTTCTGATGTTCGTTGCATTCTGGATTACAGTAGGTTCGATTTTTTTATCCACGCAAGGGGAGGGGAAATGACAAATTTTTGAGTAGTATACGAGAGAGTTTAGGAGGGGCCACTCCCACTGGTTTCCTCAAATATCATAAATTTTTTATTTGTTTTTGTAGCGTTTTCCAAATAAAACAAAATATTCAATATATTCAATATCAATATATAACAATATATATTCTACATTTAACACATTTTTTACGAATATTTTTCGAAATATATAAGAAACAGATGCATAAAAAGACGGGAGGATCTTTCGAATCTTCTAGACTAATCTCCACGCAATGTTAGCGCTTTCGTTTAGTTAAGATAACTTAATCTCCGATTTTGAAGCAGCCTTCCCTTTTTCTTTGAATTTGATATCCATTGGAATGGAAGTCCATAAAAATGAAATATGATTCTTCGAGGCTGGCGATAAACTTGTGTGTGTGGAGCGTAGGGGAGAGGGAAAGTTCGTGGGAGTTGAAGGTTAGACTGGAGAAATCAAGGATGGGAAAGGAGGATACGCGGGGATATCCTGTGTGGGTGGGAGTCAGTCTGGCGGGAGTAGGAGTAGGGGGTGAAGTACGCTTTGGAACATCCGTGAATGACTTGCCTAAATCTATCGACTGGAATGAGTGGAATGCAAACCACTTGTTGGTACAAATTGAACAGATTGGATTACTCGTGAATGCCCAGCTTTACAATGCCATATTTTCAATCTTAAATCAATCATTGTACAATATTGCACATGTATATCATCCACGAATTTTACTCCCTGTATTTACAAAACACATACTTTAACCTATTGATAAAGTTACATCAAAACTGTACTGGAACAAAGTGAGGGTAGAAGCAGTTTTAAAATATTTTATAACATGTACTCTTTGGCTAGAATCGTTAAAAAATGGTTAATCGTTAAACTTTCAAGAAAAGAGAAAGACAAGATTAGATGGAACTAACAGGAAAAGACAACTCTCAACACGAAACTATGATTCTATTTCTATTTTTTATGCTAGTTATTTACACAAAATATCTACTTTCATCAATATTAACAAAATTATATCTCTGCTTTTATCAATATTAACAAAAGTATATATGTGCTTTTATCAGTATTAACAAAAACATATCTCTGCTTTTATCAGTATGAACAAAAGTATATCTCTGCTTTTATCAGTATTAAAAAAAAGTATATCTCTGCTTTTATCAGTATGAACAGAAGTATATCTCTGCTTTTACCAGTATTAACAAAATAACAATTAAATGTCTGCTTTTATCAGCATTAAAAATTACAATTAAATGTTTGGTTTTATCAGTATTAAAAATTACAATTAAATGTCTCGTTTTTACCAAAATGATTCAAATGTTTTAATGCTGCAAACTTGCCATTGACTTGACTAAACAATGAAACCATTAACAAGTTCATCAACTTGAGACGGAATCAAAAAATAAAAATTCTTATATATACATCGTTTTTTATGACATCAAGGAACTTTCATATGTGAACCTATTAAGTGAAGATGAATTGACTCTCATAACTTAGCGTTTAGGGTGCATGCATTGTTTATCTTTTGCTTTGACTTTTCGAAAAATAACAAATTTTATATTTCGTTTATACTTTATTAAAATTCGAATATAAACCTATGCAAAATACAACTAAGAAAGATTCTCAACTGGAATAAAGGAAATGAGAGACTCAACGTTTCAACTGATTTAAAATGATTTTAGCAAAGTTTATTTGAAGAAATAAAATCCTTAGTGGCGTAAATTTTATTTTCTTTCCTTTTTGTGAGACTATACGATTTGAATCGATTTATAACTTGGAATATATTTTGCCCTTTTCCAGTTCGATATCAAATATTAGAATGACTCTTTTTTCGAATAAACTTACCTATAGAGCACAGGAATACTCAAGTCAATTATTTTCAAACGTTTGACTTTAGAAAGAAAACAAATTCTTTCCTCAAACTATGCTTGAATTCCTTTTTTAATTATAGCACAGATATAAATCGTATGATTGCATTGAAGGGCTTCTTCTCCTTAAGGCATTTTAATATTATAAAATTATTTTCAAAGTCCGATTTCATTAAGATAAGGGAAATTTTTATTATTATCCGCAAATATATTCTATGAGTTTCGAAGAAATTACAGAATATTTATCTTACATACATAAGTATGAATGTAAAGAAATTTTGTTTGGTGAAAAAAAAGATGTTCATAGATATTAAATTTAATTAAATTATAATACAGTCACAAATAATTGCAGTCATAAACAATTGCCTACAGTGATAATTAGTTTTAAAATTTTTTAGTTATTGCATAAATAATCCACAGCTACGAAGGATTGATCAGCAAGATTTTTAAAGCAATTTTCTGATTTGCTTGTTTTATATTGAAGTATAATTTTGGTGAACATCATATTTATAAATGTAGGAAACATTCTTCAAGTTACATTAAGCTACAAAAATTATTTGAATTTATTGTAGAGTCATATGAGTTAATCATGAGTTAAAGTATTGTTGTATAAACTTCAAGTTATTATAATTTAATATTTTATGGTGATTTCGTTACAAAAAATGTAGCTTTGATATCTTCAGCTTTTTCTAACAATGCATTATGTTTTATTACTGAACCATTCATTAATCTTCAGAATTCAAAATGGTAATATCATTTGAAAAAAAGAGATTGAATTTAAAAGTTATTCATTCCTAGGGATGTGATGTCTGGCCATTCTATTAAAGCTGAAATTCTTCTTGAAATATAATAATTTATGCTCCTAACTAGTTATGGAGAAATATTTTGATTTGCAAATACCAAATAATGCCATGTTTGCTTTAAGGGCCCACCGTGGCCAAAAAATTGATTTCTAGTTTATACGGATATTTTGATCATTATACCGAAATTTCAACATTGTACCTCAAATATTTCAGATATAATTAAAATTTTTATTTATGATGACATATGACATACATTTGAAGATGACAATTAAATGGCCTTTTATCCTTGTTAGATTTTCTGCACTTCCATTTTTAAAAAATACTAAGACTTTTTTCCTATTTAAGTTAGTGCTTTCAAATTTTTTGTATATGTTAAAACTGCCCATGTAATAAGCATTCATTTGTGTTGTATTTTTATATACAAGAAGTAAAATGAAGTGCTATTAAATCTATCCATTTTTCACTATGCATAACAGTAAAAATGTTATATTAATATCAATTCAAGGTGTATTTTGAAATCCATGCACATTTCTGTGTAATATATTTTAGAGATTTATTTTTAAGATTGTAAACAAAATTCTACATAATTTAAATAGAAGTAGGAAATTTAAAAAAATGATTTTTTAAAAAGAATTAAAAAACTAAAGAGAACAGATCAAAATATTTTTTTCCTTTTCATTGTGATTTTATTTAAATGTTAAATTACAATAGTATCGAATTTTTTCAATGATACTTAAAATATAAATTTAAAAAAAATGTTGAGAAGATCCCCTATCGCCTTAACAAGGAATACATCATGACAAGAATTGATTATGCTACAAAAAATTATCCTCAACCGAAAGAGATGCCCCACTTTAACGTGCGGGTTTATTCTTTCACAATATTATAGCCATTCTACCATTGAAATATTTTGAAGTCTCCGTGATCCGTCCATAATTATGTGACCCTATGTCCCGTATTTACTTAGCCTATCTCGTACCCAATCACAACTTTGGGACGACAAATGTCCCATTTTCAGATGTAGAGCAACCGATTGTAACAATTTCAAATACAGGCGCGAAAAATAAATAAATAAATAATAATAATAATAAAAATCCGACGGTAGCGTGTAGTAGATGAGATGTAGTAGCGACGATGACTTTACGTCTCACACATATGTAAGTCAATCTGAAATCTGCTATTTCGCACTTATTACTAACTGCATTACACCACAAAAAGTGATAGGATGGAAGACTGGGAATGGTTCAACCGAAAACTGTTGTGTGGAACTGTTCAAAGATTCTCGCGTCCATAATTTTAATCTAACGAACTTTCATATAATTACTGGATACACACTCTATGTCCGCTCGGCACTAATGCACCAGTAGAAAAGGTCTTTTCTCTTATGACTAAGTAGAGGACGGACGAAAGAATATAGTTGAAGATCTAAAGCAATGTTAATTACCAACGTAAATATTAAGAAATCGTGACGAGAATTTCATTCTAATTTGAAATCAACATCAAATTTACTTAAGCGAAAATTTGTTTTTAGAAAAATACAAGATCCCATAAACTATTTATATTCAATTGTTAATTCTTTTTCTTTCCATTAATAAATAAAAACGTAGCAATATACGTTCCATGGATACGCATACTTAATGTGACTATACGCCCCGTTTTCGAGAAGCTTGTCCAGTTGTCCCCAAGCTGAGATTCGAGATGTTGAAATGTCCTGTTTTCTTCCAGAAGCCTTCGGCTGGAATTTTGCAAACACTTTGACACCCATCATTACAATTATGCGAACTTTTATATAATTAATGAATATATTCTGTCTACCCGAAACTTTTATGAATAAGTTGTGGACGTGCGAAAAAACACAATTTCAATTCGCAGTTCTTAAAGAAACTTTAATTACCAAATAAAATTTTAAGAAATGCTTCCAAGAATTTCATTCTTTTTCTAAGTCAGTACCATATATACTGCAGCAAAAATTTGCACTTCAAAGAAAAAAAATACAAAATTCATATAAATTATTTATTTTCTCGTACTCTTTTTATGAATAAATAAAAACTGAAAAAATATGCATGTTCTTGAATGTACATACTATTACAGAAAAGTTAGTAGATATCGTCCCGTTTTGACGGAAAAAATAAATGGTCACTTTAAGCATGCTAGGGCCAAAGAAATAAGTAGATGTCCCGTGGAAAAAAATAAATTGTCAAGCTAACAATAACTGATTCGGAAACGAAGTAAGACAAAAATTTTCAACTCTTCCAAGGGTTATGGTATACAATCCATTCTATTCAAGGTTGTTTCTTTGGTCGTATATCAAGAATGATGGAGCGAGTGGATTTTTACGAGGAGGAATTTTACGAGGCACCGAAGAGTTTTGAGAGTTTTCTGCAACAGCTGCTGTGCTGGTAATTTCACCTCTCTTGTTGCTCGCTTGTTCTCGCCGAGACAAATTTTCTAGCAAAGTATTTTAAGACTTCTCCCGCTTTTAAATGGAGAAAGCAGTTTTGTTGAAAATCTTGTCGTCAGCTGCATTTAAACAGCTAAAGACTCTGTGAAGTTTCGCTGAATCATGCTGTTTGGAACGTCCGCATTTCTATAGCTTTTGTTCTTGTTAACACTTCGCTAAGGTCCATATTGTTCATGTTTAGAAGTAACGAATTTTGATGTAGATGTGGAATTCCAGTTATGTGTTCGATTTCAGGTATTTTACAGCGTTGAAAATTGTAAAAATTACGAATAATTTATGATCCTTAAAACTGTGAAATCTGGATACGACTACAGAATAGCAGCATGTGCGATAATTGTTAGTCATATTAATAAAATAATATTTTTGGTAAAATTTCTATTTATCCCGATCAGAGTTTAATTATTTCAGTCGTTCGGGGCCGAATGTTTACCCTAAAATATCTAGTTTTGAACCCAAGCTTGGTAAATAAATAAGAAAGTGAAACCTTGATAAGTCATAAATGTAAAGACATTGAATGTTAAATATTTGTTTAGTACATTCGGTTAAAAAGTTACATTTGATTTATTTTTTAACACTATCTTTAACAAGATGTCCAAATATCTGAAAAAGAATCCAAAGTGGAAGTTCTGTGGCGTCATCTAGGTTCGGAGCTCACAGTTTGTGAAATACTAAAATTTGAAAAACCTTCCTTAACTTTTAAACCTTTCTATATAAATCGAACCATAGAGGAAGATTGCTGAATTTGGACCATCTGGACATTTTTGATGTTCAGTGACAAAGAAGCAATTTTAATGGAAAACAACTAGTAGATTTTTTTTGTAGTTTATTCAATTTAGTTTCCTAGGCCTGGCCGCCGGTTTCCCAAATTGGACCACCAAATTTTTCAGGCGCAATTTCAGTAAAAATATTTTTTGACTCTCAAATTCACGCCAGCATACAATGCATGTACCCAAGTACGACATTTTAAGCAGTGTATCACTTTCCTTTTATCTTTTCTCTTTCTTTCCTCACAAATGATACGTATCCTTAGTTTCTGTTCTTTTTGAAACCAAAATTTGATGGCTTTAGTGTTATTTTATTGTTTTTTTGCTTTTGCTTGTCCCACTTCCAATTTATTAAGTCTACTAGTGGTGATAACTGCTTTCAGAGGTATTCCTGTCGTTTAAGATAATAATCCCATTGAGGATTTCAATCAGTTTTGAAATTTTCTCTAAAATGTGAAATGCAATTTTTGATTTTTATGAAGTTATGAATATAATTATTATTTTATTCATTTGAAAAGTAATTATTATCCTATTTCTATTCAAATATGGATTACATTGGTTCTATTTTTCTTTAAAACTTTTCTTCGAAATGTGGTTTGAATCATTTCTTTCATTATAAACTTCTAAAATTCTCTCACTACTTTTAAATTTATTTTCAGACTAGACTAATATTTATTATAGTGTGAATATCTTAAGTTCTATCTTCAATGAAACAGGAAAAATAACTGATTTCAAAAGAATGTCAAGAAATACAACAAGATTTGAAAATTCTTCTCATTTTATGTGCTTCCTGGAGTTAAATTATCTCTCTCTTTAGGGTTCCTTTTTGTAAGGAATAGACGAATTCTTTGGATGAAACATTGCTGAAAAAAAAATCTTTTTCAAAGATTAGCATAAGCGCTATCGAATCTTCCTTCAGTAATGACATGTATCGATCGCCGATAGATAGGATTTCAATTGAAAGAAAAAAAAGTCATTATATCTCTTTTATCCAGTACTCAAAATCTCTCAAATCTGGATTCTTAATTATCCTCTGTGAAAGATGGGAGAAAATGGCTTCCAATAATATTATTTCCCAATATGAAGTCCTTAGAACATACTGAAGTACATTTTAAAAAGGACCTTTTTATTTTCCTCTTTATCCAAATTTCAGTTAATGACTTTATTATTTTCTTTAGATATTGAGCGAAGATGATGGGCAATATAAAAGTGGAATTTCGTTATGGTCTTTGCTTGATGTGGGAAGAAATTGCATTTGAAATGTTCTGAAATTGGAATTGCCTTAACGAGGAAATGAACCGAAATGGTTTGGTTACTAATGACTACGTATTTTGATAGTGTCTGTCGAATTTCACAACTCTTTGAAGCTGTACACAGTTGATTATATTATTTGAATAATCAATCGAATACGGATTGTTCAGTGTTTTTATGAAGAAACTATCCTGTACATTCTATGACTTATGTAATATAACTGAAATCAAAGGGACTTTTGAAGCTTTAATACGAAATCAGATGCTCAGAACTCAATATGAAAAATTGAAAAGAATTAATATAACAGGGCATCTTTAAAAACGCTTCAATTTTTGTCCTGTGGTCATAACTTTAACTTAAAATATATATCTTCCGTTATTAACTTCATCGCAATCTATATTATATAAAACGCTTATGCGTGGCGTTAAGAGGACCTTTATTTCTTTCTCTCCGTTGGAAATGATCAGTTTGTTTGCCATCTCAACCCTAACACCGAGCAATCAGCTAACCAGTTGAGCTAACTGCTTACGCGTTATAGGAAAATTCGTCACTTTTTTGAATTTATTGATTTAAAATGAGTTTTTTTGCGAACTGTTGAATACAATTTGCGTATAAGAGAGCAACGTACAAGGGAATCCCTGGATGAAAGATTTCAGCGAAGATCGGCCAGAAATACCGCCGACAGGCTTAGACGAGCCAGAGCACGCAGCGATCAACAACTGGCTATATATAGTAAAATATGCAACATGTATATATGTAGAATAGATTTTTTTGGCACCGTGTTTGTACGGACTATTTTGTCCAAGACATATTTTCACTGCAAGTGAATTTACTTCATGCTGCTTATAGTGAATGATCATGTTACCTACATTTTGCAATGTGTAAATATAATTAAAAATAGAACCACAGAACCAATTTTACTTCAGAGGGGTTCTCTTTTACTCTGTTCTCGGAGAATGATTCAGGTTATATATATATATATATATACATACTGTTTGCAATGTGTAAATATCTAGATTAGATTTTTTTTGGCACCGTGTTTGTACAAACTATTTTATTCCAGATATATTTTCACTGTAAGTGAATTTACTTCATGCTGCTTATGGTGAATGATAAAACTGCACACTTATGAAAGATAAAATTAATATAACCGCAATAGTGATTCCCCCCTTTAAATACATGCAAATCAAAGGTTTTCCAGGTTGTTTATGTTGTATATTGTTGGTACATTAATAAGTGAGAGTAATAATTCTTTCTGTGATACTAATAATCATACCTAGACTAAAGTACTTTAGTATCCGATGGGCGAGCGAAGCGATCGCAAAGCGATCCGAATGGAACTGCTTAAGCAGTTTCGGGGGTTGGCGAGCGAAAGCGAGCAGGGGGTGGAGCCTCCTAGTGTTATTATATTAGAAATAATTTGTGCATTTCAATCATATTTGAAAATTTTCTCAGAAATGTGGATTGTAATTTTTATAAATTATAAATTTACATTATACTTATCATTTCATTTATTTGAAATACAATTATATTTATATTTTCATTGAAATATGGATTGTATTGCGTTCTTTTACAAAATGTTTTCCACGAAATGTCGCTTGCAATCATTTTTTTCAATCTATATATTTTTTGAATTTTTCTTATTTCTATTTGAATTTTCTTATTTCTTCTTTGTTCAAATTAGAACGATATTTGGTATAGTATAAATGTCTTTCATTCTATCTTCAAAGAAATAAGAAGAAAAACTTTATTTTTATAATAGCTATGCAGGAATACAACAAGAATTGTGACTTTTTTCATTTTTTATACTTCCTGAAGTAAATTTTTCCCTCACTAGGGTTCCCTTTTGTGATGAGTAGACAATTTCTTTGGATGAAACATATTTCAGCTGCGAAAAAACTTCTTCCAAGACCAGCATCAGCGTTATCGAATCTTCCTTCAGTAATGACATGTATCGATCTCCGATAGATAGGATTTCGCGCAAAATGGTAAAAAAAAGTAATTATATCTCTCCCACCCAGTCCTCCAATACCAGGTTCTTAATTATCGTCGTGAAAGGTGGAAAATGGCTTCTAATAATATTATTTCCCAAAATGCAAATTCCGACAATTTCTTTCCAAAAAACATTTTTAGGTACATTCATTATAAGAAGTCTACCTATTGCAATGGTTCTCATGACACGACTTCCGGAAAATTTGTGCAGATCTTCACCGATCATGACCCCTAGAACCCCAAACAACTCTTCTTTAAAAGGTTTGTGTATATATATGTATGGCGCTTTTTCCAATGCTATTTTGAGAACACTATAATTGGAGTAATTTTGATTTAAATTTAACCAGAGTGGATATGTTGTAAGAATAGCGAAAATCTCGGTCGAGTTCGTAGATAGGCTATCCAGCTGAAAGGTGGTGGAAATGGTGGGGGTGGAAATTTTCATTTTCCCATAAATCCTTTATAATTGAAAATAAAAAGAAAATTAAAATTAGGCGAATTATTGCCTTATAATTACGAACAATGTTTCCCTTTAAACTTTTTCGGCAGTTACAATTGCTTAGAAGTTATGAGCTGAAAAGTGATTTTCCATTTTCCCTCCCTTCCCCTCCTTTCCCCCTAACTTAATGTACCTTTTAACTTAAGCATGTTACCCCTTGTTGGAAGGTTTTCGTCATTTGCAGTTGTTGTGCATGTTCAATGGTGGTTCAGTGGTGTATTTCTTCAATTATTGCGCAACTTTAGGTAACAATAACAACTTTAATAAACAACAAATAACAACAGTTTAATTTCCAACCGAGATTGAATCTCAGTTCTTGCCAGTATTATTAGGGCTGGCGACTCCCTTCATTCCAGAACGTCGTCTCCCACAATTTCCTTAACACCCCCGAGTTCACAAGTGGGGTTTCAGAGGCCATCTGGTTTTTATTACCAGGGTCATTTTTTCCCCTCTTACCCGTAAACAAACTCCCTTTTACTTTCTTGGGCTGCTTAGCAGCGCCCTCTATATCACGCTTTTCAACAGCAGTCTCTTTCACCCGCTTTCATTCTTGCAGCTCCAATCCTTATGAGAATAGAGGGCGAAATGTTCTTTTCCTTATTATTATTTGTAGAGATGTATACATGTATAACGCTTTTGCCCATGTTATCTTGTGAACACGATAACTAGAGTAATTTTGATTAGATTTTAACCGGCGAGGGATATGTTGTAAGAACAGTGAAAATCTCGGCTGAGTTCGTAGATGGGCTATCCAGCTCAAAGGGGTGGAAATGGTGGGAGGTTGAAAATTTAATTTCCCCATAATTCCCGCGCGATTGAAGATACAAAGCAAATTCAAATTAGGCGAATTATTGCCACATCATAACATACTATTTTTGTATTGAAACTTTTTGATAGCTACAATTGCTTAGAAGTAAGTTATGAGCCAAAAAGCCATTTTCAATCCCCTCCCCCAAATCATTTCCCCATAGCTCTGTTATGACTAAAGATAGAAAAAAATTCAATTAGGCGAATTATCACCTTATAACGAACAACTTTTATACTAAAAGTTTTGTGACAGCTAAAATTCCTTAGAAGTTATGAACAGAAAAGCGATATTCAGTTGCCCCCGCGCCCAATTTATCTTTTCCCCATAGCTCCGTTACGATTGAAGATAGAGAGAAAATTTTTAATTAGGGGAATTACCACATCATAACAATCTACTTTCATCTTGAAAGTTTTCGACAGCAAGATTACTTAGAAGTTATGAGCTGAAAAGTGACCCCCCTCTCTCCAATTTAGAGTGCGTTTTAACCTATGCATGTGATACTTTTAAAAAATCATTTTTAAGTCGCATTCACTTCCACTTTTTATAAGGTAAACAAACCGATATACCCAGCTTTGCTCCGGAATAAAATGCTTTCATGTCTAATATTTTTTATGTAAAAACTGCTATTGTATAAAAATTATAATACACAAATTCCTTTTCTGATCTGAAACGTTTTTAATTAAAATTAAAATATCAATTGAACCAGACAATTTTTAAAAACAGCCGATAGCTAATTTTCCCCATAAATTATTATTTGTTATATAGGTACTACAAATTTCATTAACAATTTCTAAAGTAAAAGAAAGGTTTTCATGAATATTTTGAAACAATTAAATTAAATAGTTAATTATTCATTAATTTAAAGCATGAGAATAAATTAAATCAATAGTTGGTCCCGATATAAATTGTTACTCGCCTACTTTTAAAATTTTCTTTTAGCATTCGTCCAGAATTCTGTTAATGTATTTTGGCAACAGTTGTTCGTATTACTCTTGTTTTTCAACTATAAAGAATATTGTTACGAATTCTGTTTAAAATTAATTTTGAAACAATTATTAAAATGAGAAAATGAAATCGTATGGAAATGAAATTTTTGTCACTAAAAGGCTAATTTTTTGAAATTTTATATGGTGTAAAAATAGTTTTGTGAGATAATATTTTCCAAAGATGTCACGGAAAAATACATTGCTTAATTTTTAATTAACTGAAATTTTAATTGACTTTTGGGCTTTGAGAGTGCCCTTTCTCTTTTCTTAAAAGGTGTGCAAAGTTTGGTTAACCTTCCAGCGGGCGCGCGTTTGCAAGAGATACTTGAATTGTGCATCGTATTACATATTTATAATGTTATTTTATATATTTAAGTGCAATTTTACTTATAAAATCTTTGTTTTCTATTAGAATAATAAATACAGATAACAGGATACAGATAGGTCGTTACTAGTTATTTGCTGACTATTTGTGTCGTTAAATATCAATGTGCTGAACTGTTATTATCTGTGAATTATTGTCTATTACATTACATTGGTAATCTGTGCAAGAACTATTGTTTCCAGTACCTGTGCTACGTGTTTTCTTGCATATTTGTAAACAAACCTTCATTCTCTATTATCCTGCGTGTTGGACTGGTTACACCATACACCCACGGAAAGACTTTTGCAACACTATAGTAAAAAATTAAATATCACGAAAATAGAATCACGACTTAAATATTGCATTGTGTGGAAACAATAAAGTCATTGCCAATGTCTACATTGATCAATAACATTAACCTACAGGAATCTACCTTTGCCTTCCAGCTAGCCGAAAGGGATTTATTTAAATCTTATTTTTCTTTGATTCATCGAACTCTCGCGGATAATGGCATCATGATTTACTTTAAGAATTCAGGGAAAATCATGGCAAACATAAAAATAGAATTGAATCGTTGTCTTTATTTGAAGAGGAAAAAAGGGATGTGAAATGTTTTCACACTGGAATTACTGCAATGAGCAAATGAAATGAAATGGTTTGTTTCGTAAAGGTAATACAATTTTGATATTTTCAAAAGAACTTTATACCTTATCGAAAGTAATGTTTGAACTGTACATTTATACTCAAAACTGTAGTACAGTTGATAACATTATACGAATAATGCATACTTCAGACTCCAAAAACACTTCTTCATAGACCAGGAACGGCGTTATCGGATCTTCCTTCAGTAATGACATGTATCGATCTCCGATAGATAGGATTTCGAGCGAAAGAAAAAAAAATCATTATATCTCTGCCATCCACTCCTCAAAATCTCTCAAATCTGGATTCTTAATTATCCTCTGTGAAAGATGGGAGAAAATGACTTCCATTAATATTATTTCCCAAAATGAAGTCCTTAGAAGTTAGTGAAGTTCTTTTCAAAAAGAACCTTTTTATACTCTTTATCCAACATTCAGTTAATGACTTTATTATTTCCTTTAGATATTGAGCGAAAATGATGACCAATATAAAAGTGGGATTTCCGAATGGAAAAAATGGCCTTCGAAATGTTCTGAGACTGGAATTGCCTTAATGAGGAAATGAAGCGAAATCGTTTGGTTACCAATGGCAATGTATGCTGATATTGTCCGACGAGTTTCATAACACTTTGAAGCTGAGCATAGAGTATCAAAAGCTGATCATAGTTGAATGCGTTATTTGAATGATTTAATTGAATGAGGATAATTCAGTTTTTTCATTAAACAATATTGTACGTTCTATAAGTTGTGGAATAGAATTAAAGTTTGTGGAAGTTTTGAAGCTTCAATCCGAAACCAGGTGCCAAAAGCTCAAGGCTCAATATAAAATACTTAATGGAATTGGTAGACATATTGAAGGAAATGTGTACTAAGGAAGTTGTATGTATTCCCTTTTATAGGAAGTCGAAATAAAACACAAAATTTCCTTTCATTTGTTACCTTGACACATTTCTACGTACAGTGTTGTTATAAATAAAGTTCACCTATTGAGAATGCCCTAAATGAAGCAAAGATTCACTAGATTGTAATACAAGTGATGCGCTATGCAAAAACTGAAAGCAACCCTACCCGCATATAATTGGTATTTTGTATGAAAAAAAGATTTTACGTTCAGAACTGATTCTTCATAATTGAATTTTGGCAGCTTTTTCAGTTAAAGTTTTAAAAAACCTCAAATGAACTATTTAATTTTGCTTTAGTATTGTCTTGCATTCTACCTTCAATGAGATAAGAAGAAAAACTGCAGGAATAGAACAAGAATTCACAAAATTTCTCATTTTCTTTGCTTAATTAAGTTAATTTCTCTATCTTTAGGGTTCCTTTTTATGATAAGCAGACGATTTCTTTGGATGAAGCATTTTCAAAGACCAGCATAAGCGTTATCGAATCTTACTCCAGTAATGATATGTATCGATTTCCGTTAGATAGGATTTCGAGCGAAAGAAAAAAAAGTCATTATATTTCTCTCATAAAGTCCTCAAAATCTCTCAAATCTGGATTCTTAATTATCCTCTGTGAAAGATGGGAGGAAATGGATTCCATTAATATTATTTCCCAAAATGATCTCAGGATGTGGTGTGGTGAAGT